>APFE030045134.1:2920-21565 GCA_000404065.3 Pinus taeda | reverse complement strand
ATTCCAAAGGGTAGATGCTGCTAGAATTAGGACTTCTTGTAGAAGCTTGTGAGGAGAGATTCCCATCCTTTCTTGTTTCATTTGGAAGTGGGTGAGCTTATCAAAGTAAAGGAAAACTCTTGCTGGACCCTGGGAGGAACTTGCACAACACCAAGGCTCAGGTTGTAATGGTTTCTTTTGTTTCCTATTAATACAATAAGTCCATTCTTCTCAATGATTTGTTATTAATGAATTGTTTCATATACTCCTTGGTCTATATGTTGAATATGTTTTATTTTATGGGATATTCAGGTGCTATGTAATCGTTTGATTATTAGTGAATGCAGGTTTCGAAGTGAAGGAGGAGCTCATCCGGATCGACGAGGCTGGACTACTACAACAACGTTGGACTACAGGTAGGATCTAAACACTTGATTTCTTGTATGGTAAATGCATGTTTAGAGAAGGATTGCTCTTAATTGTCTTGTTTGTCACTAGAAAGTCTTAGGCTTCTAGGGAGGTTGGTTTTGTCTGCAATATTAACTCTTTCCGCATGACAATTGGTTCAAGTTAAACAAATGAAGAATTAACTGAAAAGTTAGTTAACTGGATATATGTTAATTGTCTGCATAACAGTCGTGTACATATGCAAGTTTACTTCATTATAGTCGCATACATAAATCTGAATTAGAAAAGAAAAGTTTAAGTGAGTTTTTAATATACTGATAAAGGATCACCCTCTACGCCCTAACACCCCCCCCCCGTGTATTTTTCCAACATCTCTCTTTTGGTTATTCACCTCTTAAGGTTGGATAGCCCCCCAAAGGATAGTATGCTTTGTCTTTTGTTTCATCGAATAAAAGAAACTCTAATTTCCTTTTCTAATCCTTATTTATTACACAGTCTTTGAACTCTCAACTTTGATGCAGATATGTTAGCCAACAAAGCCTCTCTATTGGGAGAAGGACAAACAGATATAAATGAAATTATTGATCATTGCAATATCCCCTAAATTGTCATATGATGTGTCTCTTCCTACCCCTTTCTCTCTTGTATTATGTTATTCCCCTAGTGCCCATAGTTCTATATGTTTTTCTCCTTAGGAATATCCCCCCTCTTGAAATGTTGTGCTGCCATTCCTTTTTATTAAAATTCTCATACCTTCCCTTTTCCATGGTGTTTATTAAAACCTGAGTTCTAATCTTTTATTCTACCCCCTTCCTGAATATGATTCACCTTCAATCTTGTTTCTCAATATTATCATTTGTTGTCATCTTCAGGCTTGGATCTGAGTGGGCATCATTTTCATGCTTCCTCTAGCGGCCTCACGTAAGGCTTTCATGACATATCCAAAACATTATTATCATGCAACATATACATATATTCACTCCCATGCGTAGAGCAGGGCAATCAGGCTTAAGGATTTAATGGAAAAATCAGTAGTTGGATATGTAAGCGTGTTGCATTTACTTGTCTTGTAGAAAATTAACTCTCCACTCTGATGATCATAGAGGTACACATCCATTTAGGAAGACGGGAGATGTTTGCTCACACTTGGGATTCTTAGTGCCATCGTATGAAATTAATTTCATAAGTGCGGTGTGGTGTGAGAATGAAGATTAAACTTACAAAGGTCTTTGTCAAGGAGCTCATTCCTCGTAAGTTATGGGAATTATGCAGCCTTGTGTTATGGTACCAATGTGGTTGGCTTCTAAAAACTCTTTGTTGCCATAAGTATTGTTTGGCACTTATGCATAGTCTCAGGTGGAGTTATAGCTGGTATGGGCTTTCTGGTTCAGGAGCTTTGAATTCTGAAAGGTTTCTTTCTAGTCTTATAGTCGATGTTTCCAATCTCTAAGTGACACATTTTCATATTTTTTCTCTGAATCTTTATGGTTTTCTTCAGTGTATCAGAAACTTACTAGACTTCCCTAAATTTGGCCTTCTATGCATTGGTAATTCGGTTGAATTCCCAAAATTGGATCACATTCCTTTGAAGTTAGCTTTATATTTCCCGTTTGGTCTCAGAATATCTTGCACACTCTACCTTTAAGGGAGTCTTTGTCTTGCTACATAAAAAAATGTCAAGACTATTTTGCCTCCTCTTTTAGGAAGGATTTATTTGTGGGAATTTTGGAGCTCTACTTAGTTTGTTTGTCTCTCTCAATTTCAGGGGTTAATCTTGAAGGCCCTTCACCTCTTGGAGTCATTTTAGTGTCTTCTCTGATCCTGTAAAGTTTTGGCCTCTCTTCTTCTCTTCATGGGTCATATTTAGTCCCTCCTGGCCCCTAGACCCTTTGTGTTGAGAAATGGCAACAAGAAATTCCAGTTTAAATTTTCCTTGAACTAAACTGAGAATTAAAATTGAATTCTATTCTAATAGCAACTTGTAAATAGTTAATTAAGTTTAATTAACTTAATTAGCTTAGGAATTTCAAGTTGGAAGTATTTTTTTAGTCATGTATATGTTCTCCCTAAGTTTTAGGGGTCTAGTATGAGTTTAAATTAAGATGGAAATTAGATCACTCAGTTTACTGAGTTAAGTTCAGTTAAATTAGCTCTAAATTGTTTTTGGAACTAATAGAGGACTAACAGCCAGTTGGTGCACTAATGCATCCACTAGTGCTACTCCAGTTAACTGAAGATTCCCTCATGAGAAAATCATGCATGTTAGTTAAGAGAAAGACCTAGTTGAGACTAGAGTGCAGGGACAGTGTACTATGAGTGATATTATTTACTAGAGCGTAAATATCATGCATGCATCAGATATTGATCCTATGTTTGGATTACTTGGTTTCAGAAGCATGAATTCCCTTTAAATACGAGCTATTCATCCTAGGAATTACAAAAGGAGATTAGAAGCTTGGAGAGCTGCAAAATTGGCTAAGTGTTGGCCAAGAGCTAGCTTGTGAGCTGAGAGAGTTGAGCATACTTGTGCAGAATCGTTCTAGTGAGAAAAAGCTTTCTATCTTCACTCATAATTCTGATTTATGCAATACAGGTAGTGGGGTTTTGAGCAGTGGATTTCCCCATATACATCTTATGTTATGTGCCATTGATTTGTCTTGTTCTTGTTCATATTGTTTTCATAGATCTATTGGATTATGTTGGTTGGAAGTAGAAGTAGATTCTTGCCTTGTGTTGTAGTACATTGCATGATTTTGTGAATCTACATGATAATTCTACATGGTATGAGAGCTGAGAATAGTATACAAGAGGAGATTTTGAAGTTTTGAGTTTTGGGTTACAGGTGAAATTCGAATTTGCAATACATACTTCAAGATTGGAAGATGTCGTTCTATGGTTTGTGGCTCGAGTATGCCTTGGAAGGAAGTTTGGCTTTAAAACTTAGAGGGACAAAATCGAGGTTGTGCTAGAGGATAATGGCTTGAAGTAATTCGTTGATCAATAAATTCAACATCAGATGCACAAAATTTGGCCGCATGGAAGAAGTGTGTGGCGAAGGCGAGGCAGATAATCCTTGAGGGAGTTCGAGACCACATTGTCTCGAGTCTCTGTGGCAAGGAAACTCCATATGCTATGTGGAAAACATTGACAGACTTGTATCAAAACAATAGTGACCAAAGGAAATTGGCACTGAAGGACAAACTTCGAAAAATCAAAATGGAGAAAGGTGAGACTATTCCAAAATACTTGACCAGGTTCACTCAATGTCATGATGAACTTGGAAGTGTTGGAATCACGGTTGTCGAGGATGATATGGTGAGTATTTCTCTTCTATGACTCCCAAAGAGTTGTCATTGTTATCAAGACTTTGTAAATGGTCGGGAGAATCTACTGAATTGGGAACGAATGTGTTCAGATTTGATGTAGGAGGAGATCATGAGGAACACCAGGGATGGCTCTTCATCAAAGACTGATGATGAAGAGAACTGTTCCTTCGCAATTAAGGCGAATAAGGGGAAAGGGAAAGCTTCCCATTCCAAATCATATTCTTACCATGGAGGTAAGAATAAAGACATGAAGAAAGTTAAGTGCTTTCATTGTCATGAGCTAGGCCATTTTGCTGCAAATTGTCCACTCAAGAAGTCCTAAAGAGGAGCTGCAGGTGAGGCTTTGGCCTCTCAATTTGAATTGGAATTTTCCCTTATTGCAAGCATGGTGTCATCAATGATGGGAAGTGTATGGTACTTAGACAGTGGAGCTTCATCCCACATGATTGGAAACAAAGAGTTATTCAGTGACCTGGAGGAGAAAGATCTCTAGATGCATATCGAGATTGGTGACAATGGGAAGTATAGTGTTACTGGCTTGGGCACGATTAATTTTCAGAGGGAGCATGGGGCTCCACTCACCTTGAAGAATGTTATGTATGTCTCCGGGTTGAAGAAGAACTTGGTATCCATTGCCATGCTTGGGGATAGAGGCTATGATGTGATATTCGCAAAAGGAAATATGTTCCTTCAACACATAGCCATGGGTCAAGTAAAGAAGATATGGATTCAAGTGAAGAATCTCTATAAGTTGGAGGTAGTGGAGTGTGATTCTTTGAGCACAAAAGCAGAAAGGGTGTAGAGATGAGACATTGCAAGTTGTGGCACAGGTGATTGGGCCACTTTCAACATGGGGCTTTGAAGATGTTATACGAGATCCCTACCGGTCTTCCCAAAGGTACTCTTAAGAAAGTTAATAGATGCAAGGGATGTACTTTGGAAAAATACACCAAGTCTTCCTTTCACAACAGAGACAATCAAGCAGAGGTTATTCTAGAGCAAGTCCATTCAAATGTGTGTGGACCATTCTTGACAGCATCCACCACCAAACACAGGTATTGTGTTATATTTGTTGATGACTATTCTCGTAAATGTTGGATATTTTTCATGTAGAAAAAGGATCAAACCTTCATAAATTTTTGTAAGTTTAAATAATTAGTGGAGAAAGATTTGAGCAAGAAGGTTAAAGCTTTACGGAGTGATAACAGTGGTGAGTATGTCTAAAACAAGTTTGAAAAATTATGTGCATCGGAAGGGATTAAACGGGTGTTGATAGCACCCCACAACCCTCAACAGAATGGGGCGGATGAGAGGAAGAATAGAAGCATAGTAGGGGCAGTGAGGGCGATGTTGCATGATTAGGGCCTAGCACTACACTTGTGGGCTAAGGGATACAACACAACGGTCTATGTTTAGAACCATAGCCCACATCGAATACTTGAGATAAAAACACCAGAGGAGGCTTATACCAGTGAGAGGCCAGATGTTGGTCACTTAAGGATTTTTGGGTCATCGGTATATTTCCATATGACCAAATATGCACGAAAGAAACTTGAGCCGACAAAAATGTTGGGGATATTTGTTGGGTACACTGATACACCTCACAACTATCAGGTGTACTTGTCGACCAACAAGATGACAGTGGTTTGCAGGTATGTCAGATTCGATGAGGAGAAGGCTATGCCAGTTTCCATTAAGAGGGATATTGAGCTACATGCGGATGAGGAGACTTTATCTCCTAAGGTTGAGGATCCTTAGATTGATGTGGAGCAGCCACATGTAGAGAATTCGGGAGTGGAGACATCCACTCAGGTAGAGTCTTCCATAGAGGGAATAAAGCGCACCAGAGAGGCTAACAGATTGTTGGATGATGCACGGGAGAATGTGGGAGCACCCACTTCTCAGCACAGGTAAAGGAGGTCACCTGAGAGGTACACTAGCTACATGGCTCTTATGGGTGAATGTGTTGTGACAGAGCTATATTCCTTTAAGGAATAAATGCAGCAGCTGGTTTGGGTTGATGCCATGGTGGAGGAGTATGACTCCATACTTCGTAACAGTGTTTGGGATGTGGCCCCGAGACCACATGATAAGTTAGTGGTGAGCTCCTGTTGGCTTTACAAGGTAAAGCAGGTTGTAGATGGTAGTGTGGAGAAGCATAAGGCTAGATTTGTGGCCCGTGGCTTTTCACAGGTAGAGGGGATTGACTATGATGAGATCTTTCTCCTGTTGCAAGGTAATCGTCGATCAAATCTATATTGGCACTATCAATACAAATGGGTTGGAAGATACATCAGATAGATGTGAATATAGCCTTCCTTAATGGCTTGATTGAGGAAGAGGTCTACATAGAGCAGCCTGAAGGTTTTGAAACCTTTGACTGTGATTCGCATGTGTGCCAGATCAAGAGAGCATTGTATGGGTTGAAGCAAGCACCTCGTGCTTGGTACACTAGGATAGATAGCTACTTCACCGGGTTGGGATTCAAGAAGAGTGAAGCGGATGAAAACATGTTGATCATTTTACTTTATGTTGATGATCTCGTACTGACAAGTGATGATCAGTTGATCAAGTCTTGCAAGGAGGACCTTGCAAGAGAGTTTGAGATGAAGGACATGGGGCTCATGCATTACTTTCTTGCATTGGAGGTATGACAGGGATATGGGAAGTTTTTTGTGTCTCAGGGAAAGTATGCTAATGAGATACTTAGGAGATTCAACATGGAGAGCAGCAAACCCACGGAGACTCCTCTAGCAGGTAACTGGAGGAAGGAGGATGCTACTTCAGGGTAAGTAGTGGAAGTTATTGTTTACAGACAGCTTGTGGGTTCACTCATGTACTTGGTGAACACACAACCAAATATGTGCTATGTAGTTAACCAACTTAGTCAAGCGATGGTTAGGCCGACCAAGCTATATTGGAAGGCGACAAAGCATGTGTTGAGATACCTCAGGGGCACTTCTTAGTATGGATTATGGTACAGATAGACAAAGGGAGTGAATCTTCAAGGCTTCACCGATGCAGATTGGGTAGGGAGTCCATCCGACTGGAAGAGAACATCAGGAAGGATCTTCTATATTGGGTCAGCCATAGTTTCTTGGTACAACAGGAAACAAAGATCGGTTGCACTCAGTTCGGCAGAGGTAGAGTACATGGCTGCGATTTAGGCAGCATGTGAGGCCATCTAGATGAGGAAGATCATAGTTGGTTTGTTTGGTCAACATATGGATCCAAAAATGATTTACTGCGATAATCAGAGTTGTATCAAACTCTTTGAAAATCCAGTTTTTCATGATCAGTCCAAGCATATTGATATATGATATCATCATATCAGAGATTGTGTATTGAGGCGGATTATGTTGTTAGAGTACATTCCCACGGAGGAGCAAGATGCTAAGATTTTTACAAAGGCATTGTTAATATGTAAATTCTAGTTTCACAGAGACAGGATTGGGGTAGCTGATAATCCCTTCCTTGTTGAGAGGGAGTGTTGAGAAATGACAACAAGAAATTCTAGTTTAATTTGTCCTTGAATTAAACTGAGAATTAAAATCGAATTCTATTCTCATGGCAACTTGTAAATATTTAATTAAGTTTAATTAACTTAATTATATTAGGAATATCAAGTTGGAAGTATTTATGTAGTCATGTATATGTTCTCCCTAAGTTTTAGGGGTCCAGTATGAGTTTAAAGTGAGTTGGAAATTAGATCACTCAGTTTACTGAGTTAAATTCAGTTAAATTAGTTCTAAATTGTTTTTGGAACTAACAGAGGACTACTAGCCAGTTGGTGCACTAATGCATCCACTAGTGCTACTCTAGTTAACTGAAGATTCCCTCATGAGAAATTGGTGCATGTCAGTTCAGAGAAAGACCTAGTTGAGACTAGAGTGTAGGGACAGTGTACCATTAGTGATATTATTTACTAGAGTGTAAATATCATGGATGCATCAGAGATTGATCCTATGTTTGGATTGTGTAGTTTTGGAAGAATGAATTTGCTTTAAATACTGGCTATTCATCCTAGGAATTACAAAAAGAGCTTAGAGGCTTGGAGAGATGTAGAATTGGCTATTTGTTGGCCAAGAGCTAGCTTGTGAGCTTAAAGAGTTGAGCATACTTGTCTGGAGTTGTTCTAGTGAGAACAAACTTTGTATCTTCACTCATATTTCTGATATATGCAATACAGATAGCGACGTTTTGAGCAGTGGCTTTCCCCAGATACATCTTGTGTTATGTGCCATTGATTTGTCTTCTTCTTGTTCATATTTTTTCATCGATCTATTGGCTTCCGCTGGTTGAAAGTAGAAGTAGATTATTGTCCTGTGCTTTAGTACATTGCATGAGCTTGTGAATCTACAAGATAATTCTACACTTTGGTGATTTTGTTCTAAGCGTGTCATCAATATGGACATTAGCTCTGAGGACTCTGGTTTCTCAATGTTGACCATTTTTGAACACTCCAAAGAAGCTCACTGAGTCATTAATGCATAAATTTATGATTTGAAGGTCAAGATGCTACAATAGTGGGTTTACAA
Source organism: Pinus taeda (assembly GCA_000404065.3). NCBI lineage: Eukaryota > Viridiplantae > Streptophyta > Pinopsida > Pinales > Pinaceae > Pinus > Pinus taeda. The sequence goes on along the minus strand of APFE030045134.1, from coordinate 13,314 downwards.
TGGCAATGTGGGGGAATTCACCGTGGCCATTCAACAGAGAATTTCACACTTTGAAGATGAAGTTGATACCCTGAGGGGCATTCATCTGATCTGCAATTGAAACGTTCCAATCTAGTCAGTCTAGAAGCAGAACCAATTAGGGACATTGATCTTAATCTTCCAGCCTCACCTACTGACTGATCAAGTTATTGAATGATGAGCTTCAAATGTTTTTGTTCTTTGTCTCAATTTTGTCAAATATACTATATTAGACAACTATTACTTCTGTTTGGTCATGGGATCTTTTATGTGCTTTAGTTTTGGACTTGTAGTGATAGTTGGTCAATCCAGAAGTTTTTGAGCAACATGCAATGTAATTCTCCCAGGTATTTGTTGCGACCGAGAGTGGATTTAATAAATTTAGTACTCATTTTTGTGAAAAAAAACATTGAATGATTTTTTTGTTATTGTTATTTTTAATTTGTTGATGTAATTATTAAATTATTATTTTTAAATGTAAGATTACATGATAATATTTCCTCCATGCTCAGTAACACAATGATAATGGACCCTTTTATTATATCTAAACTTCTCAGCACAATAATAGAAGTATTTTATTATTAATATTATTAATTTGTAAATATAAGTATTAAATTTTATTTTAATATTTTTTTTTACAAGAACGGTTATAGAATTTCATTAACTGCTTGGCTAATGGCCACACAATCGGTTACAAATGGAGGAGCAATTTTCAACATGCCTTTCTACCAAATGGGAATTGGCTCTTGCTCTTATCCGCTTCCTCTTTTTACAATTGTTAAAGTGAACTTTTGCTGCTAATTGTCCAAGCTGAAAGGTACAAACGAACTGATGTAAAAGAAAGTAGTAAAACATGGCTCTTTACGGGATAGGCACCCACATGATTTCCTTATTTTAAGAATAGTTCCAGCCTCTAAGTGAATTGCCTTGTTTGCCTGAATGTCTGCTGCTTTTTATTTGTTCTCAGTACATGAAAATAATTCAAGTGTAGAGACTTTGTCATGCTTTTGATCCTTGTAATTAACATTGCTAGCTGCAAATCTGCTGGGTTGGAGTTGGTCGTCACTGCTCTTATGATTACTTGGGAGTCTCCAAAAACATTTGCTTCCCGAATTCCCAGCTCTTTGAGGAATTTTAAACCTTGTAAGAGGGCCAACGCCTCGGCTTGTATGCTAGATGTATGGCCTAGACCCCAGTTGAAGTTGTGTGGAGGTGTGTTGTCTGGCATATTAATGTGTCCTCTAGCACCGGCCTTCCCTGGATTCCCTTTTGCTACCCCATCAAAGAATAGGGAGGGAATTGGTTGATTGGATAGCCAATCTTGAAAATCTTTCTCATTTTTCCTAATTTGCCAATCTTCGAGAGTTGGAGGAGAGCTTCTTGGCTTGTGAAAATTAAGCTTAAGGACAGATCCCAAATCTCTATCTTGTTGGCTGAGATTTGAGTCGTCTCCTATGTCTTCCAGCCACTCATTTAGTTGGCATTTCACTGAGTTGGCTACTATTCTATGGTCCTGATCTTTTCTCCGGAATATCCTCCTGTCCCTTTCCAACCAAACCTGCCAACTGATGAATTTTGGTAGTGCACTCCAAGTTGTCCTGATCATTTTGTTTTTGGTTGTGCGCTTAGATATCTGGCCATCCATCTTGCGAACAAATCCTGAACAGAAGTAGGAAAAATGAAATCATAATTCCAAGGATCCAGCAGCTCCTGCCAAATATAGATTGTAAAGTTGCTTTCAATCATGAGATGAAGGGCAGTTTCTGAGTTTGCCTTGCAAAGAATGCATCTAGAAGGTCCATTGAATCCTCTTTTCTGGAGTCTATCCCCAGTGAGAATTTTTTGGTGACAAAGAATCCAACAGAAATGATATATTTTGGGAATAGAGGGGAAATTTTGTATGCCTACCCAAGGGGTAGGGTTGGGAGGCACGTGAGGGTGCTCAAGACACTTAGTGTATCCCTGCATGACTGTATAGCCTGCTCGATTTTTCCCCCAGCCTCTCACGTCCTTCCTGCGTGCGTGGATAGGGGCCAGCCCATGTAAAAGAGTTCTGAGCACTGCCCGCTCAGGTTGCAAGGCGTTGGACACAGGGAGTTGTTTCCAACCCACCCAGGTATCCTCTGTCCACAGCGAAATGTCCCACACAGTGTGGACGTTTTCTACAGCAAGCCAATTCTTTAACTCTGTAAAATCTCCTAATTCTTCCAATGGAGGTCGATCCAGTATTCTGTCACTCCATAACTGAATTCACTTGCCATTACCAGGAATCCAATGCGAGTAGTTTTTTATCATCGGAGCAATTCTGTTAATGAAGGTGTTGAAGTGAGTTCTGAATGTGTTTTTAGGCTGATCCAAACATCTAAGCCTCATTCCTTATTTTTAATTTTAATATTATGAAACATCTCTTTCATATTAAATTGCAAAACACCTTTTAATATAATTAGAAAAAACATTTATACTTTTAAAATAATTATACAAAAAAAAAAAAAAGAATTAAATATACTTTACCTACATTAAAATAAATAAAAGAAAGACATAATTATACAACATATCATTCTTTGTTTATATATATATATATATATATATCACCATTGTTGAAAATATTTCTCATTTTTCCTAATTTGCCAATCTTTGAGAGTTGGAGGAGAGCTTCTTGGCTTGTGAAAATTAAGCTTAAGGACAGATCCCAAATCTCTGTCTTGCTGGCTGAGATTTGAGTCGTCTCCTATGTCTTCCAGCCACTCGTTTAGTTGGCATTTCACTGAGTTGGCTACTATTCTATGGTCCTGATCTTTGCTCCGGAATATCCTCCTGTTCCTTTCCAACCAAACCTGCCAACTGATGAATTTTGGCAGTGCACTCCAAGCTGTCCTGATCATTTTGTTTTTGGTTGTGCGCTTGGATATCTGGCAATCCATCTTGCGAACAAATCCTGAACAGAAGTAGGAAAAATTAAATCATAATTCCAAGGATCCAGCAACTCTTGCCAAATATAGATTGTAAAGTTGCTTTCAATCATGAGATGAAGGGAAGTTTCTGAGTTTGCCTTGCAAAGAATGCATCTAGAAGGTCCATTGAATCCTCTTTTCTGGAGTCTGTCCTCAGTGAGAATTTTTTGGTGACAGAGAATCCAACAGAAATGATCTATTTTGGGAATAGAGGGGAAATTCCATAGGGTTGGGAGGCACGTGAGGGCGCTCAAGACACTTAGTGTATCCCTGCATGACTGTATAGCCTGCTCGATTTTTCCCCCAGCCTCTCACGTCCTTCTTGCGTGCGTGGATAGGGGCCAGCCCGTGTAAAAGAGTTTTGAGCACTGCCCGCTCAGGTTGCAAGGCATTGGGCACAGGGAGTTGTTTCCAACCCGCCCAGGTATCCTCTGTCCACAGCGAAATGTCCCACACGGTGTGGACGTTTGCTACAGCAAGCCAATTCTTTAACTCTGTAAAATCTCCTAATTCTTCCAATGGAGTTCGATCCAGTATTCTGTCACTCCATAACTGAATTCACTTGCCATTACCAGGAATCCAATGCGAGTAGTTTTTTATCATCGAAGCAATTCTGTTAATGAAAGTGTTGAAGTGAGTTCTGAATGTGTTTTTAGGCTGATCCAAACATCTAAGCCGCATTCCTTATTTTAATTTTAATATTATGAAACATCTATTTCATATTAAATTGCAAAACACCTTTTAATATATTAAAAAAAAAAAAAAAAATAAAAAAAAAAAAAAATTTAAATAATTATACAAAAAAATAAAAAAAAAAAGATTAAATATACTTTGCCTACAATTAAAATAAATAAAAGAGACATAATTATACACATATCATTCTTCGTTTATATATATTATATATATATATATAGATCACCATTGTTCTTCTCGTGATTTAATTACTTTTTCAAATATGATAAATATGTGAATAAAATTATTCATTTATTTATTATATGTATATGATAAAATTTTAGGACTATAGTTGGAGTGGTCACTAATGGGTTTAATTCTCCCTGCACTTGAGTTCTATACTCCAGAGACATGTTAGCTCGTGTGGCAAAAAATTGAACAAGGAAATTTTGAATATCTTGGTATTATCGTTATAGGTAAAAACTTTTATGGAGTTGGACATATTAACAACCATAGTCTATCTGTTATACATTTTGGAGGGTTTTCTAGCCTATTTTCTAGTCTAATTTTCCCATAATCGGGTAGGGATTTATCAGAATCACAAGTTTAAGTTTTGAACTCTCCACAATCTGAGTGCCCCGGGATATCTATATGTAGTCAAAAACCGATTTTAAACAACAAAAATTAAGATTTCAGCAGAAAAAAGTCATCGAATTCTGACCAAAAACTCTAAAACATATACTGTTTAAATAATGCCATAATAAAACAATGAGACGGTTAAGTTTTGTTTCAATAGTAAATATTAGAATTTTTTCATTATTGGTCCAAGTTTGGTTTTTATTTAACAAAAAATTTGTTAATTCCAACCTTCCAACTCAATCTTAGAAGTAAATATAAATAGATTCCTCTTATAGAATAATGAAAATAAATTTACATTTTCAACCAAAAATTAAAAGATGTTATATATAGAATACATTTCAAATATATAAAAGGTAGAACTATTTTCGTTAGCAAAATACCATCTAAAATCATTTTAATGATTTCCACCATCAAAAACTATCTAAAAGAATATGTAGGAGTTGCTAATAAAGGTGATGAGACTTTCACTAAAGATATTGGGGAAGGTTATGAGACTTTTGCTAAGGATTATTGGGGAAGGTGATGAGACCTTTGCTAAGGATTATCGAGGAAGGTGATGAGACCTAACCCAAGGATTACTTAGGAAGGCGGTGAGATTCAATAGCCATAATTAAGGAAGATGCCATGACTAAGTGATGATTCTTTTAATATAAATGAGGATATTATATTAAACAAAATATGTCGTAAATGCATGTAGTGAAATTACAAAATAGAGAAGCGCCTTCTGATGATTTCCAGTCCAAAACAAAGGTCCCAATTATATAAGTAAGAAAACCTAAGATAGAGCATTTCGAATGTTCATAGAAGAGATTTACAAAATAAACTTGATAACAGATGCAAATAATTAGAAGATAGCTATAAAATGTCAAAGTCAACTTGGTTGGCGAGGTGTGCCCTCAACTTCATCGACATCCTGAGTTGTCACAAGAGCTTATGCATTTAAGTGTGGGAGGTTAATTTATGTAAGGGTTGAAGATATCATTCTAGAGTAAGTAGATGGAGAAAGGAGTCATTTTTTACGAGGGTGACTTTCTTGGAGGTTCTCAATTGATCCGAATTAATGTCATCCATCTCAATCCATTTAGAGTGGAAATAGTGGAGGAATAAGCTTATGAGATTGTTTTTTTATCGATGGGACTAGTTTGGAGAAATGAGGTTTGAAACCTTATGGGAGAGTTTTGAGGCATCAAATGATGTTTTTTGGGGCTAAAACTTCACCACTTCAACGCACATATTTTCATGTTGTTCTACACAAAAAGATCTTTATGAAGACGCAAGAAGCGTGTCAATCAGAGTTCATATACAAAAGTTATGCCACTCAGAAGATAACCTTCCGGTGTTCAGGAGGATGTCGCGTCATCCTCCATTATTCATGGAAAAGGGGCTAGCCACATGTTTTTAATGTAAAAGGCTCTATAAGAGTACTATATATTGTAACTCTCATTAAGAGTTGATGTAGTCAAACATAACCACTAGTAGGCTATCGGGTTGTGTTATAACCAAGCCACTAGGAGGAAGAGACATTCCATTATTTGAGAAGCATTTTGTTCCATTGTTGAGCAAGGATAGCCAAGAGAGATAGGAGGTAGATCATACAGAGAGGATTTGTGCACTATAGAAACCGACGGGCCATAGGCAATACCTCTTTGTACATGCAGCCTTATTTTCCATATAGATAAAGAGAGTGAAGCAGTGTCACCTTCCAGCTGGGATTTCTCCTGAAAGGGTTTCCTGGAGCATATCTTGTTTCTTATTTGTGTGTGTGAGCTTATTTTTTCGTTCTCTACTTTTATGCATAATTTCCAATCGCATGCATGCACTAATTACAGTTAAATTTACAGATCTAGAAGTTTAATAAAATTGTAATAGTGTAAAAATTTAGAATTTTAATATATTATTATCATATATGTTGTGATGAAATGTCTAGTGGAATATCCACGACAATTTACAAATCATTTGGTGTCAGAGCAAGTTTCTTTGGGTATTTTGTGGAGATTGCAGGGATCTAGATCAGCGGGGCCAAAAATTGTAAAACTCTAATCATGGCTGATGAATCTGTAAATGAACCTTGTGATCCTGCAGAGGTGAGGTTTATGTGGCTAGAACAACAAGTCAGAAATATCAATCGCAATGTAAGCTTCTTCATGGTTGCCTTGAAGTAAGGTGGGGAAATTTGGAAAAAATGGGGGTTCGAATGCAGAGGACAAATCTGAACAGGGATTGCAAGATTGGGGAGAAACAAAGCACCAGCCGAAGAAAGAATCTAGAAAAGATCAACTTGGTTCAAGTGTTATGAATCAGTCCCTATTTAAAATGGAACAAAAAGTCGATATCAAGTCATACCATGGCAAGATCGATGCTATGAAGCTGAACCAGTGGTTGCAACAACTGGAAGTTTATTTCAACATCCATTAGATTGAGGAAGGACAAAAGATATCATTTATGCGGCTGAAATTGGAGGGTTATGCACTGACTTGGTGGGAGAGCCACATGGAAACCATAAGGTTGGAGGGTGAACCTCAAGTGACTAAGTGGGAATATTTCAAAATCCTCATTAAGTCACAGTTTTATCCCATTAGGTATGTGGAGGACTAATGGATTTGGTGGCATTACTTGAGGCAAAAGTCGGGCCAAAGCATGCAGGAGTACACCATGAAATTCATAAAGATGGCTATAATGTGGGTATCTCTCCAAAGAACTCAGATGTACTCCTCAAGTATTTGGGTGTCTGCACAACTATCTGTGTGAGCAAGTGATGTTCTTCAAGCCCAAATCGGTGGTCGAAGCTTGTGTACAGGCACGGTACCTACAAAATATAGACCTGGATAGAGAACAATCAAGTGGATTGAAGCAGAAGAGAAACATGAAGCTTCTAAGGAGGGGAAGAATAAGAAAAAAGGGGGAAAGATAAAAATACAATAGCCACAACACACCAGTGCAAAGATCCTATCAACCACTGCAACATCGATTTCCATATAGAGGAAAAATTCTGAAAGTTGCATCTAGATCTAAAACTGAAGAACAAAAAGAAAGATAGCAAGAAGAAGAATCTCATGTCCACGGATTTGAGAAACCAAATTGGAAGCAACTTAGACGTGGATGAGAATATCTTCTGATCGAGGTCGATATTGGTTGCCACCTGCCTATTCCACCTAGACCTCCAGTCGGTTTCATTAGTTTCATTGATTATAGCACAATTTACTATTTTTAGTAGTTTTTCAAGTCCTGAACTTCTAGTGTTGTTTTGACCCCCTAAACAATGTTTTTTTGAGGTTCCCAGTAGGCCTGTAGCCATGCACAAGGGGTTTTCACAAATATTGTAATACTCGGGTAGATCTTTCTAAAGAGGTATTGTACGTGCCAAATAGAGATCGTATGACCAAGTTACGACACCGAGAAGTTGGTTTCCCAACTAACCCCAACGGGGTCCACAAACTCTCGACGTTCCTTCTCCTAGTGTTAGTTTTTTGTTGTTCGGGGTTTCCCCTTGTTGTCCAATAATAAAAAGGCCTTTGAGTCTCATTATAATATAGTCAAGAGGCATGTAGCCGCCACATCTCTTCTTAGAGATAAGCTACCATTGCTTGAGCTAGTTTATTTCCATTTTGCTTGTAAGCATCTTTTAGTTTTTTGATATTAATGAAATGAAGATTTATTTCTAATGCATCAATGTGTTTATGTTTATATCTATATTTTGTTGCATTCCTGCAAAAGTTTAGATTAGAATCTGAGTAGTCTTCAACAATAAGAAGAGAAAGAAATGACCAAACTCTTCCATATAAAGACACAGGTCAAGAAGACAAAGATTGATGCTCTGTTTGGCTCAGGATCACAGGTGAATCTCATTGCAATAGAACTGGTCAAGAAATTGAGGTTGGAAGTTCATGATCATCCAAACCCATATCGATTGGGATGGGTAAATAAGGATGCAGAGCTGAAGGTAACAAAACAATGTAAAATTAGATTTTCTATTAGTGTTGATTTTATTGATGAAGTAGATCTAGATGTGGTTCCCCTTGATGTATGTGAGTCCATACATGTACATGCGAGATGCAATATTCATGAGGAGATCCAATTAGTATCAGCTCGGCAAGGATGGAAAATCGTTCATCATCGACCCGCACAAAGGCAAGTTGAAAATTTCACTTATAAGTGTCAACCAAGCCAAAAAATTGATCAGTTCCATCAAGAAGTATGTTTTATTGTTTTTAAGTGAAAGTTAGTCTGAAGAGGAGTCAATAATCCATGGAGGGGTGTACTAAGAAACATAAACAACAATTGGAGGAGTTGTTACAGGCATACAGGGATGTATTTCAAGAGCCTAAATGGTTACCACCTAAGAGAAAAGTCGAGCATGAGATCCAGCTATTACCAGACTCCCCATTACCAAATATTAGGTTGTACAAATAGTTTGTTATAAAAGTAAAAGAGGTGAAGAAACAGTTGCAGCAGTTGCTAGAACTGGGTGTCATTCGATCGAGTAAATCTCCATGTAGGTCACCCATCATCATTGAGCCAAAGAAGGATGGGAGTTGGTCGATGTGTATAGATTATAGGGAATTGACTAAAATCACACTCAATAATAGGTACCCTCTGCCTAAGATAGATTATTTGTTGGATCAGTTGCAACAAGAAAAATACTTCACCAAGTTGGACTTGAAGTTTGGATCACCAGGTTCGAGTCAAAGAAGAAGATACCTGGAAGATAGCCTTCAAAACCAGGAAAGATTTGTATGAGTGGTTAGTTATGCCATTTTTCCTATCTAATGCACCAGCTACATTTATGAGATTAATGAATGATGTACTACGCCCTTTTATAGATTCATTTGCTATTGTCTATTTGGATTATACACTAGTATATAGTGCTACCTGGGAGGAGCATATTTCACATTTGATGTAGGTGTTGGAAACATTGAAGAAGCAATAGCTACTAGCAAATCTCAAGAGGTGCGAGTTTGCTCAACAATCCTTGGTGTATTTGATCGGTGGAGGAGAACTGAAGATAAATCCTTCTAAGATGGATGCCATCATGAAATGGTCAGTGCCTATTAATGTTTCTCAGGTGAGGAGTTTCATTGGGGTAGCACAGTACTTGAGGAAATTCATAACCTCAACTTTAGCGATAGCACCACCTCTCCGTGCCATAACGACAAGTGGCAAGAGTTTCCAGTAGGGAAATGGTTAGCAAAAGGCTTTCGAGGAGCTAAAGAAGAAGATCAACCAAGCATCAGTTCTGTCATTACCAAACTTACAGTGACCCCTTGAAGTGGAGATAGATGTGAGTGGGTATGTTATGGGAGCTATCTTGATGTAGGGAGGAAGGCCTATATGCTACGATTCTGAAGTATTTCATGGGGAAGTTCTTAACTATCCTACCTATGAAAAGAAGCTCTATGCCATGGTGTAAGTTGTGAAAAAGTGGAAGCACTATCTTATGGGAAAGGAGATAGTAATCCATACAGATCACCCACCATTACAGTACTTACGATCCCAGAGTAAGCTACAATATACCAATAATTAAAAGTGGATGGGGTTTTTACAACAATTTCATTTGGTGATAAAGTATAAGAAGGGAAACACAAAAAATTTGGTCGACATGCTGTCAAGGCCACCCACATAAAATATCACAACTTTGGGGAATCTTATGCACATGGAACCATTGACTTGTGATGCATGCAAAGAAGCATATTCAGAGGATGGATTTTAAAGAGGTGTATCAACAGTTGTAGAATTAGAGTCACGTGCATGATGACGACAACATTGTTGACTACCATCTCCAGGATGGGTTTCTCTATAGGTTGGATAAGCTATGTGTTCCTAAAGGTGAGTGACTGCAGCTGATTAGAGAGGCTCACACCTCCAAGGTTGCAATGCCCTTTGGTGTAGGGAAGATTGTGGCTAACTTGCAAAGGTATGTGTATTGGCCCAAGATGCAAGAGTGTTGGGTTGTGTTATATTCTTTCCACATAGTTAACAGGGGGTTTGAGGGGTACCCGTAACCCCATTTTTGGGGTCCAGGGCAGTGCCCCGGAAAATTTTGGTTTTGGACCCTATGTTAGGTTGGGCGGACCCACCTATGGTTTTGTGCATGATTTTCGCACATGTTTTTTGGAC
>APFE030045128.1:34098-59950 GCA_000404065.3 Pinus taeda | reverse complement strand
TTCCTATCATCTCCTAAGAAGACATCACCACCATCATATTTCTCATACTCGCAGAACCACTCTCTATGGGGAGTGGAATGAAAGGATGCACCTGAGTCAATCAACCATGCCTCATGATCTACATGTGTACTTGAAGAAGCCAAGTACACATCCCCACCTTCATCTGAGGGTGGTTTTCGCCTCTGCAGAAGGAGCATCATCAGATCCCTTTCCTTTATCAGGAGCTTTAGATTTACAGTCCCTTAAGTGCCCTTCCTTACCGCATTTCCAACGCACCACCTTTATAGGTTTTCCTGGAGATTTAGATCTCCCTCTAGATTTAGATCTCCCACTCGATGACTTATTTTTGTTTCTGTTCTGGGACCGTCCTCGTACAGACAAGGCATCACCATTCTGGTTGTTCATATTTTTCCGTCTCATCTCCTCCGTCAGCAAGGCTGAGACTATTTCATCAAACTGCAAAGCAATTGCATTGCTACCTATTGCAATAACCAGACTATCCCACGAGTCTGGTAGAGAACACAACAAACTGATGCACTTATCTTCATCTGAAATTTTAATATCAACAGATAATAACTGACTTACACAGTATTAAACGCATTCAGATGCTCTATCACCGAGTCTCCATCTTTCATCCTCAGGTTATACAGCTTTTTCCGCAGGAACAGTTTATTCACCAGAGACTTAGATTGGTACAAAGTCCCTAACTTGTCCCATAAAAGCCTTCGCCGTAGCTTCCCCTGATACATTCAACAATACTGAATCTGAGACACACAATCGTATTGTGCTCTTTGCCTTCCGATCCAACTTCTTCCATTCTTCATCGGTCACTCCCGTTGGTTTGGTACCCGGATCTACCGCGATCCACTGATCTTTATCCACCAACAGATCCTCCATCTTGAGTTTCCACAACTCAAAACTCTGACCATTGAACTTCTCAATCTCTATCTTTCCGCTGCTCGCCATCTTCTTCCACCACCAGAATCGATCTCGCAGATCTCCCACTGAACAGGGTCTACCACAGGCCCGAGCGAAACCCCTCAGCAACAAAGGCGTCCCCTTGAAGCCAAAACAGCTCTGATACCAAATGTAGGTTCTAACCCCGTACAGAAATTATCTACATACGAATTCTAAATCACAGGAAAAATAAAAATGCGAGAGCATAACACATAAAACACGTATACGCAGAGATTTCCCAAGATCTCAAAACCGAGAGTACCAGCTTGATTTTTCATTATATTCCTTTCAATGTTACAATACATATTTATACATGCCGAAGCATCCAATACCATGGACCGAAAACCATCGCATCCAAAACCATGGACCGAAAACCATAGGTAGGTTCGCCAACCTAATATAGGGTCCAAAAAAAAATTTCCCGGGGCACTGCCCCAGACCCCGTAGAGTGGGGCTACCCACCCCCCTCAAACCCCCGGACAAGGGGGGCTACCGCCCCCCCTGTGATCCCCTCGCTGCGTAATCGGTACAATGAAGTGGGGGCTCTGCCCCCCGGATTCACTACGTCGGTTAGTTGTGGAAAGAATATAACACAACCCAACAATTTGTGCATTATGCAGGAAAATTTCAAGAAATCAGTATAGATCTGGTAGAGGAACTCTAAATATAAATAGAAAAACTGAATCTACTGATGCTATGATTGTTGGACTAGAAAATAAAATGGAAAACATGAAAATTGATACAATGAATATTGTTACCAAATAGTTGGACTCTTTAAAATTTCAGCAAAAACTCATGAAGGAACAAGAGTCATTATGTATTTTCTGTCCTAAATGTAGAGACAAGAATCCTCCTAAAGAGTGTCCTCTTAATATGAAAGAAACTAATAAGTGTGCTATTTGTGCAGAAGACCATGTCACAGAAAAATGTCCCTCTATACCAAGACTTAAAGCTGTATTTACAAGGGGACAACCTTAATCTAAATAATTGTATGCTATGGGAGCAAGAAGGAATTGGCCTCAGGTAGGTTCAGGTATGGCTCCTGAATCTTCTCCACACTATTTTGGTTATTCACATGGATATACTTATCCTAACACTAATCAGTAGTGGCAGTATGGGAATCAATATCAGCATGGGAAACCTTCTTAACCATGAAAACAAGGTTAGAGAGGGCCAACTCATTCTCCATATTCCTACCAGCCACCTATGCAATCATATCCATCTATGCATACACCTTATTCAATGCCTCAACTTCCTAGTCAGTCTACTCCACCATTACCTTTACCTCCACCTTTTTGACCTCCTCAGTTACCTACTCAACCTATGCCCAATCCTAAAAATAATAAAGAAGCACAAATGATCTATGTAACAAACCCACCTTTACCATTCGAGTATCAGTCTATTCCAGTTGGGGTTCATGATATTCAATTAAAATGGGGAAGGACTGTAACATCCCAAAATCAGAAGCAACCTATAGTGATTGTTGAAAAGAAAGGAGAAGAGGAAACTCTTAACCATTCTCCAAAAGCTGTCACTAAGAAGCCCTTACCCTCTAAATCCTTGCCATCATCCTCCAACCAGCCTCCATTCACAGAGAGGCTAGTAATGGAAGGAAGTGAGCCTATTTCTGAGACTAGCTTGGCATCAGAGCTTCAGAATATTTTCATTAAGATACCTTTGCTTCAAGCCATTAAAGAGATCCCCATTTATACCAAAATTATTAAGGAAATTTGTCTCAAGAAACTCGTGACGAAGAGATTGGAACCCCAAACCATTCAATTTGTTGGTAGGGAAGCAAAATTGATGATGGGATGTGTGTCTATGGAAAAATATATTGATCCCAGAAACCCTATTGTCTCAGTTCAGATTGGTAATGTCCTTATCTCTAATGTTCTTATAGACTTGGGGGTAGCCATGAATATCATGAATAGGCAAACTGTGGATCAACTTCGGTTATCTCATCTTTGCCCTAGTCCCACTATGCTTGAATTAGCAGATAGATATAAAATTAAGCTAGAAGGAGTATTAGATGATGTGATCATCTCATTAGATTCTTAGGAATATCCTAATGATTTCATTGTGCTTTAGACAAAGAACCCAGTAGGAGGACATCTGTTGATCTTGGGTTGACCATGGCTTGCTACAGCCGATACATATATTGGATGTTGTTCTGGTGATATATATATTTGATATGGAGATTATAGAAGAAAGTTACCTTATATCCCCCTGCCAGATCCATTCAGGACCTATGAGATACTTTATGGTTGGATCAAAGTAGTGATGAGGAGACTCAACTCGTTTCCCTTATCCATCATTATACTGGATCTTGACAAGAAGACGAGATTCAAGATTTCCTGAATAATCTAGAAAATATGCGTAATTTTGAGCCATTGAGCCAGATTTTTAGCCTAGACTTTCAAGATAATCATGATTCTCATTCTTTTGTACCACTGCATTTGACCACTCCCTTGAGTACTCCTGAGCCTCACACTACTCTTGTTGAGATTAGCCTTGGTAAATACTTGCATATTAGTTCAGATTTGGACTCATCTTAGTAGGAGTAGCTTGTGAATTTGTTGCAAAACCATCTTAGTGCCTTTTCTTGGGGCTATGAAGATATGAAGGGTATTCCTCCTAAAACTTGTACACATCATATCTATATTCAGGAAGGAACCCGACCTATCCAACAACACGAAAGGAAAATGAATGCAGCTCTAAGAGATATTGTCAAGGAAGAAGTACAGAAACACTTTGATGCTGTTTTTATCTATCCTATTTCTAACAGTCAGTGGGTCTCTCCATTAGTGCTAGTACCTAAGAAAGATGGAAGATGGCATATTTGTATTGATTATTGAGAATTAAACAAAGCCCCTCTTAAAGATTATTTCCCTCTCCCTTTCATTGACCAGGTGCTTGATACCCTTGCAAAAAAAAATATTTTTCCTTTTTGGATGCCTTCAGTGGTTATAACCAGATACAGATTGCACCCAAAGATCAGGATAAAACTATATTTACATGTCCATGGGGTACATTTTCTTATAAAGTGCTTCCCTTTGGTTTATGTAATGCCTTGACTAACTTTGAAAGGGCAATCCTGACCATTTTTACTGATCTAGAATTTGTAGAAATTTATATGGATGACTTTTTTCTGTTTGATGATTCTTTTCATGAAGCTCTCAAAAATATGGAGAAAGTAATTCTTCATTGTCAGGAAGCCCATCTCACCTTGAGTGACAAGAAATGTAGATTAATGTGCAAAGCGAGAGTGGTACTTTCCCATTTGATTTCTAGTAAAGGTATCCAAGTTGATCCAACAAAGATTGAAATCATTCTGCATCTTCCTACACCCAAAACGCAAAGGGAAGTAAGAGGGTTTTTAGGACATGCTAGTTACTATAAAAGATTCATTGAAAATTTTTCTAAGATAGCTGCCCCTCTTTTCCGACTTCTAGTTAAGGATAGTGAATTTTCTTAGACCATAGCTTGCCAACAGCCTTTTGAAACATTGAAGGGAAGGTTAGTACATGCAATAGTTTTGAGAGGTCCTAACTGGTCCCTGCCTTTTCACATTTCTTCTGATGCTTCAGATTTGGCTATTGGTGTAGATTTAGGACAAGAGGAAAATAAGAAATCCTATGTTATTTATTATATTAGTAAGAATTTGTCTTTCACTGAATTAAATTATACAGTTATAGAGAAAGGGTTTTTAGCTATAATTTTTTCAATTAATAAGTTTGGGCACTATATTACAGGATATGAAGTATTTGTACATATTGATCAATCCACGATTAAATATTTGATGAAAAAACTATTGAGTAGCGGTATAGTGACTAGGTGGTTACTATTATTGCAGGAATTTAATATTACTATTGTTGGTAGACCAGGAAAATCTAATGTTGTAGCATATTTTCTTTCTAGATTAGATAATCCTGGTGAAGTAACTCCTGTTAATGATGATTTTCCAGATGAACATCTTTTTGCTATGTCAACAGATTCTCCATGCTTTGCTAACATTGCTAATTACTTGGTTATTGGGAAAACACCACCCGAGTTGTCCACTCATGAAAAGCAGAATATTATTCAGAAAAGTGGTGCATACTCCTGGATTCAAGGAGATCTCTTTTACACTGGTCTAGACCTAATTATTTGTAGGTTTGTAAGAGAGGAGGAAGTGTTTGACATATTGAAATCTGCTCATGATGAACCTTATGGAGGCTTTTATCGGGAAAACTCGTGTCCATTCAGAGCTGCTAGTCCCACTAAGCCGAGTAGCTATCTTAGAAACAAAAAAACTAAAGTTACTTGTGTTTTCCTTTATGAGAGATAGATTAGAGAGAAGCAGAGAGTACCAAGCTTAGTCTTTTGCTTGGCTCCTTGCTTGTTTCCTCCCTTCTTTGACAGAGCTTCACCACTCCTTCCTTACTTGTCCCACTTCAAAGAACACCTGTAGAGTCAAAGTAGCATAATACCATCAAAGCATAGAGATCTATAACCATAAACAATATAGGATTAGATATATATTAACCATAACAATGCATATATCAATACAATATTCAAAGATATACAAGAATATGGAGGAAAAATCAAATAGCCTTATTGATAGAAGTAGTAGAAGAGAGGATTACAACCCATTGGTCTGACCCAACACCATCCTCCCAGCATGAAATCCCTCTTCACCTCACGAAAAGCTTAGATCACCCAACAATACAATGTTGCACAGAGAAACCAACAACACTTCCTTAAAAAATACAAAATTTTAGCCTCTGGATCTCTAGGATGAGGGATCCATATATAGATGTTTGCAGGTGGGTGAGTCATCTTCTAGGATTTTGATTAGTGTCCTCTCTCTAATAGTTCTTGGTTCCACTTGGAGATTCATGATCTCTTACTCGTCCATGGGTGAATTAGAGAGGGAAGTGTCAAATGGGCAGTTTCTAAAAGATCCTTTGGGTTTCCACCTAGCCAACTGCCTCTGCCATTTGTCTGCCCTTGCTCATTGCATCCTACAGAAGGGATTTTCAGTATGCATCACACTTTTTGCATGTGGAAGGTGAGATGCATCGCACCCTTAGCACTGAGCAGTGTTTATGGTCCTGTTTTGACTAGTTCTTAGTAGTTTTTCAGGGAGAACTTCTGGGAGATGATGTAATCAGCTGACCTTGCTCCTTTAGGGTATGAAAAAACACTTTTAGGGGCTTAGAAGCCCTTGGTTTGTGGACATATGAGATTGGGGTTGCAGTGCCCAAATATGTCTATTACAGTTTCCCCTGAAAGCATGAGGTTGTAAATCTTTTGATGTCAGGTGAAATGCTTTATCATGAGGATCCGAGGTTTTTCGAACTGGAAGGTGACCTGTAATAAGATATAATACAATACATTATCTTCATAATATTTTCATGATCTAGATGAGGTAGGCATTCCCATGCTTAGCTTTATAAATTCATTTTCATGTACATAGGATAGACAATCGTCTGTATGGCAGATTGATGATTCTGGTAGAGCCATCATCCCTTAGCTTGGATGATTATCTGTGCAGCTATGATGTATATTTGATGTCTTTATTTTCCTGAATATATCGCAGCCCTTATGGATGAAACTAGATCCGGGGTCTTTAGAACTCATTCAATCTTCACCCGAAGTACAAGTCGATCCATGTGAAAAGATGTTCTGATGTTGAACATGGAAAGACATCACCTGATTACAATTCAATGATTTAAGTTGTTAATAGGCATGAGAGGAATCACTGATAATGATAATGAGCCTCAAGGTACTGCAGTACAATTCACGTGGTGTGAATACATGAGTCGATGTTGAACACCATGCAAAATCTTTTGGTTGAAGGCCATTGATGTAAACCTGTCGTCGGAAGTGAGAAACTTGCATTGAGGCATGCAAGCTTCAAAGTATTGAAAGGGTTGTTCCTAAGTGGACTTCTTGGATAATGAGCTGATGTCAACAAGAAGTGACCTATCATAGGAGGGCCTTAATGAATCCCACATCTATGACACGTAATGGAGCAAATGATTTTGTGGAGGTGAAAACAATCTGATGATACAAGGTTCAGGGTGGTGGTCATGAAAGAATGAAGTGTGAAGGTATTGCAGCGGATGAGACATAAGTTGGGTTGGTGAATTCTCTAAGCGACTTCTCTTGGACATATCGGCAACAATAAAATGGATTGCTAGCATTAACCCCAAAAATGGATGGTATGGAGGACCAATGGTGATATGACCGGTGAATAGAATAACCCAACCGGACTCAATCATGGTGATGGAGTGAAAGTGTCATGTTCAAGAGCGACCTGCTACCAATAAATTTTCTTCAAGTTTTCTTCCCAATTTCTCCCTAGCCATTGCTGACCAATACCTCTTTATTTTTGTGAGGCTTGAGGAGGATAACGTATGCTTGTTCTATAATTTTCCCTTCGGGCATACCTGTCGCTATGTTTTAACAAGCCTAGTGACAGTGAAACTCACTCTTGTCTGTATGGACAAGTTTGTCGCTATTGTTTTAACAAGTTTAATGACAAAGATAACTCGGTCCTTTTCAATTTTAGAGAGTCTAAAAAGAGACGGAAAGGGAACTCCAGTATTCCTTTTTTCTAATATAATCCCTTGAGTCTGAAAAGGTATAAAACAATACGAAAGGGATGACTTTTTGATAGTTTTAACGAGCCGAATAAGACAAACGCTTGATGTTTTTGTGTAATGATCCCTCAGGTCCAAAAAGATTAAAATCTAGAGGAGGGATGGAACTTCCAATCATTTTAATGAGTTGGAGAGGCCAATTGCTCAGCAATATTTTCATATTTTACGAGTTAGATGAAAAGAGCTTAAAGGAGATTCACTTTTTGAGGAACAAGTAATATTTTTGGGTAGCAGCTCATTCCAGGTAAGGTTTGGAACTTTTCAATCACAGTAGTGTAAAGAAGATGACTAATATAATCACTCACTGTAGCTATTCCTCAAAAGGGATAAACAATCAAATGGAGGCATATGATCGGCTAAAAAGAGTGGAGGTGATAGTAAGAACACGACCAAGGCTCAAAAGATGATAGTTATGTGATTGCAATGGTTATTTAGCAAAGGTGGGTTCATTTTTTAATGAGCTTAAACTCTGGTGGAACATGTGCTCATTGCTAGGTTTATTTTTTAACGAGCTTGAACTTTGTGTAAAACTGCTTGTTCCAGTCGTATAATAAGGATTTCTCATCGATAGGTTCATTTTTTAGGGAGCTTGCCCCATTCAAAACTTTGCTCTGGAGCCTTTATTATGAAAGCTAGGAACAACCCACCTATGAGGTTAAAGGGCGGAGAGCCTATGAACTAAGAAAAGAAGCCTACAAACTATGAAAATAAAAGGTTTATTTTCACTTGCATGCAAAAGGTTTGCATGCTCCTAGGTATAAAGAAAAATAGAGTTTCTCGGTTACCATATGAAAGTTCTCACATTTGCAAGATTGCATCATCCACATTTGCAGAAAAAACACTTCCTTGGCTCTGTCCATCGAAATGGACAAAGGTGAATGGTGGGACACATCCACTCACATAACTTTGACGAGGGAATCTTATTCCAGTCTAATCCCATTTTCCTAAATGGATGGGTATGTCAGACTAGTCATATATCCTCCATGGAAACCTACCCTATACCTAAAGTTTTCCTGCCGAAGCAGACCAGGTTGCATGCCCCCTAGGTTTCAGTCACAATACCCGAATCACTTGCAGTCATCAGGTTGACAAACTAGAGATTGATGAGACATTCCTTACATGAAAAGACTAGTTAGGGATGGAATTTGACTAGTAACTATGTGTGAACCGGGGAATGAGAGTTGGTCTACAAGCTGGACCGCTCTGCCTTCATGTGGTAAACACATCACTCGAAAGAGTGATGAAACAATGGCTCGCATGCTATAAATGTAGTCATGCCCAAGGAGTAGATTGTAATCTAGAGGTCCTTGGACTACCATCACTTTTAGATGAATGGTTTTCCTTCTCAAAGTTATAGGCAAATTTGGAAGGATCCCTAACGATCGACTGGTTCCTTTGTTGAAGTCTGTCAGATTTCGAATCTTAGGCATAAGCGTTGGTGAAACAAGCACTTTCCAAGCAGTTGAGGAAAGGATACTCACAGAAGCCCCTTCATCTATAATAGTACTAACCATGATCATTCTGTAAGCTTGTACTATGATTCAGAATGGTACATTAGATGGTAGGTGGGGTCTGCCTAATAGAATCCAATCGAAGGAAATGACTAGATTGATTGGAGGAGGGACCGAATAAATGGCCGGATAAATCTTTGATGAACTCCCTTCCTGTAGTAAAGGAATGGCTAGATTGCCCCCATGTTCATCAGAGTCTGTGTTTATGAAAAGAATTTGAATGGTGTCATTTTCATTCTCTTTGGTGACGGTATCATCTGAAGGTGGATCCTCTGAAGACAATATTGGGTCAACTGCCGTCTCGACCTGTTGACTTTGGTTCGGTGTGGACTCAGAGGGTTTATCTTTAATGATAGGTGCTTCGACCGACAACAAAGGTGTGTTAGTCAGATTTTCAACTAGCGATGTAATTGGCAAGAGTTTCTTGTATCCAGGAGGAAGTCATGGTGGTGAAGTAGGACAGTTGTCCAAGACTCTTTTGGCTTCATCCAAGAAGGGACAATGGTGGAGGGCATGATCACCTTCACACAGTCTACAAGGAAATTTAGGTCTTCCTTTCTATCCATTGACTTCGTTTTCACTAGTTGATGATGTACTCTCAACATGATCGTTAGATGTTGACGACACTAGATTGTGTAAGCGAGGAGACCAGTCCGTTAAGATTTGTGGGGTGCAAGGACAATCTCAATGATAGTGGTCCCCTTTACAAATGACACATGGAGATTTAGGTTTGGACAGTGCAGTGTGTGGATTTTCACTAGACGATGAATGGTTGCCCCCTTTTTTCATTGGCTTCTTCTTCTTCTTCTCCTTCCCTTTCTTCTTCTTCTCAGTTACTTGGTTTTTAGTTTTACTAGCTTCACCAAGTGAAGAAGAAGAAGGAGAGGGAGAAACAAACTAAGTATAAGGTTGGGGGATAACTCTAGTATCATCTAGTTGCTGATTTGATTGCTCAAGAATCAAGGTGTTTTGAACGACAGAGGTCAAGAAAAGCCATATCGGTAGGCCAATTGTCAGTCTTAGAAGGGACAATGTGGTCATATGAGGTGCACCAACATCTCCCCAAGAGGACAAGGAACCAGGATTCCCTCCAAGGGGGAACCCTTGATTGGTGGACTCCATTTTCTCAACCTAAGACCAATGAGGGAACAATGATGTTATTTCGATTAAAATAAATATTATGACACTTTGACACAACTTGCTTTTTCAATTTTTAAGAGTCGAGAAAAAGCTAAAGATGACTCTAGTCATCTTCGATTTTTAATGAGCCTGAAGTGACAAGTTCTCAAATAAACCTTTTCTGTTAAGGAGTCTGAAAAGGAACGAAATTGACTACTCTAGAAATCTAGATAGAGGGATTACCAAACCAACTTCAAAACTGCAGAATACTTTTTACAGTACAGTAGTCAATCTTCCCAAATGCTGTGTTCAATGCATTGCGATTGATAGGGTGGCAGACATGGCTTCCTAAAGATAAAGGATATAGCCTATTGTGGTCTCCCAATATATACTCGATAGTACGTGGGAGCACAAGTTCGTACTGGCACTTGTCGTCTCAAAGAGGAGGAATCCTCCAACCTAAGATGAAAGCGATAGTTACCAGGCTTTACGACACCAGAATATGTCTCTAGCCTATGCTTCTAAATGTTGTGCATTAGGTTCCAAAGTGTTTTTATTTTCATTGAGATTTATTTTACAGTTGATCTTTCTTAAGAAGTTTTCCTTTAAGGTTCACCGCGTGATGTAGATATACAATTCCTAAATATGTAATCTAAGATGATAAACAATCATTTATTCTTCTTTTTGCAATGAAAATCCTAGCTACTAAGGAAAGAGAAGTAAATTTCTTTCAACATAGAGCAGAGAGCACACACTAGATGCACTTTTCCTAAATCAATATCAACAAGTAGTCTAAATACAAATGCACATGCATGTATTTTTTTTCGCTTTCTTAATGTGTGAATGACAAAAAGAATGCTAAGTATGGATCTGAACTATTCTTCTTTCAAAGCAACAGTACTAACATTTTTATTTTCAAAAGACGAAAGGAAGACTAAGATGACACTTTGCGATTTCGAATTCAAAAATTGCTTTCGACATGTGAAATACTATTAATTCAAATGAAATACAATGGCAAAAGTGTAATAGACTATCAACAAGAGGAAGACTTTTATCTTTGATTGAAAATGAAACTTGCGACACTTTCAAATCAAAGGACGACAGTTCGATTAAGCTACAGTTTGCAAAGGAGAACTATAAATGGAAAAAAAGACATAAAAACATTCACAATTCTTTACCAATGGAGGCTGAATAATGCAAAGGAAGAGAGTTCCAACAGTGATATACTCATCACAAACAAAAAAACTACTGAATAAAGCTAAAGGCAATGAAGGAAAAACCAAAATTTGGAGGCAGAAACAGTCTTATCTGATCATCACACCTATAACACAGGGAAATAGGGATGCATCTTACCCACAACACATGGGAGGTGTGATGCATCCAGATTGCCAATGAGAGACAGTGCGATGGTCTGGGAATGAGACTGAGCTTGGTTTTTACTCATAGTTTGCAGCTAAGTTCAGGGGTTTAGGTTGAACTAATGATTGGAAGTAAACACAAAGTATAGGGTCTTATCTAATGAGGTTACTTGAGCTACCACCAGGGCACTCAGGATGTTTGCAAGTTAGTTGTTCAGTTTATAAACAAAACCTAGAGATGGACTGAAGTAGCATTGATCTACTTTTCACTTGCATAGAAAATGCAGTTCGAAGGCTAGCTGGCTTAACTTTAGGCTCCGTCTGTAGTTTATAAAGCAAACAAATAGAAACAAGCAAGCAAACTATTCGCTCCCCAGTGGAGTTGCCATTTTGTTATTGAGAAAACTAGTGTCCATTTAGAGCTGCTAGTCCCACTAAGACGAGTAGCTATCTTAGAAACAAACAAACTAAAGTTACTTGTGTTTTCCTTTATGAGAGATAGATGAGAGACAAGTAGAGAGTACTAACCTCAGTCTTTTGCTTGGCTCCTTACTTGTTTCCTCCCTCCTTTCACAGAGCTTCCCCACTCCTTCCTTACTTGTCCTGCTTCAAAGAACACTTGTAGAGTCAAAGCAAAATAATACCATCAAAGTAGAGAGATCTATAACCATAAATAATATAGGATCATATGTATATTGACCATACAAATGAATATATCAATACAATATTCAGAAATATACCAGAATATGGAGGAAAACTCAAATAGCTTTATTGTTAGAAGTAGTAGAAGAGAGGATTACAATCCATTGGTCTGACCCAACGTCATCCTCCCAGCATGAAAGCCCTCTTCACCTCATGAAAAGCTTAGATCACCCAACAATACAATGTTTCACAGAGAAACCAACAACACATCCTTACAAAATATAAAATTCCAACCTCTAGATCTCTAGGATGAAGGATCCATATATAGATGTTTGTAGGTGGGTGAGTCAGCTTCTGGGATTTTGATTAGTGTCCTCTCTCTGATAGTTCTTGGTTCCACTTGGAGATTCATGATCTCTTACTCATCCCTGAGTGAATTAGAGAGGAAAGTGTCAAATGGGCAGTTTCTAGAAGATCCTCTGGTTTTCCACCTAGCCAACTGCCTCTGCCATTTGTCTACTCTCACTCATCGCACCTTGAAAAATGGATTTTCATTATGCATCACACTTTTTTCATGTGGCAGGTGAGATGCATCACACCCTTAGCACTGAGCAGTCTGTATGGTCTTGTTTTGACCAGTTCTGAGTAGCTTTTCAGGGAGAACTTCTGGGAGATGATGTAATCAGCTGACCTTGCTCCTTTAGGGTATGAAACAACACTTTTATGGGCTTAGAAGCTCTTGGTTTATGGACATATGAGATTGGGATTGCAGTGCCCAAATATGTCTATAATAGAGGCCACTTCACTGATAAGCAGACTGCATATAAAGTATTGCGTGCTCGTTAAGGATGCCAAACAGTATGTCAGGCGATGTGATAGCTGTCAATGAATTGGCCAGCCTAATGAAACCAATGAAATGCCTTTATGCCCCCAAGTTATGAATGAGGCATTTGAAAAATGGGCTATTGATGTTATAGGGCCAATAAATCCAATGTCATTAAGTAAAAAGCATATTCTGGTTTGTACAGATTTTGTTGCAAAATGGGTAGAAGCTAAAGCTATTTCCTTTACTACAAGAAAAGTTGTTGTTCATTTTCTTTTTACTTAAATCTTTACTAGATTTGGTGTGCCTAGAGAAATTATTTCTAACAATGGTCTGTAGTTTATTTCTAATCTGGTACAGGGTGTGATGGAGTGATACAAGATCCGACACAGGAAATCCATGCCGTATCATCCGCAAGAAAATGGCCAGGTGGAATCCACAAACAAAGTGATTGAGTCCATTCATACAAAGAGAGTAAATATGCATCAAAAAGACTGGGCTGAAAGATTACCATAAGCTTTGTGGGCATACAGAACCACTTGGAGAAATAGCACGGGACATACACCATATGAGTTGGTATATGGCAAACAGGTTCTGTTACCAATTGAGTTCCAGATCAAAGCTTTCAGAACTACAGTTGAGTTAGGACTAGATCTCTTTGAGGCACAACAATAATGTCTTCTCCAATTAAATGAGTTAGTTGAATTTCATAGGGATGTTGTTCAATAGAACATACTAATTTAGTAGCAATGCAAAAAGTGGCATGACACATCTATTTAGAAAAAGCAATTTCAATCAGGTGATTGGGTGCTTCTTTATGATTATAGATTTTAAATTTTTAAACGGAAATTCCATACACATTGGATGGGACCTTATGAAGTGATCTGAGTATTCGAGAATGGAGTAGTAGAAGTTAAAACTATTGATGGACAAAATTCAGTATTCTTGGTAAATGGACACAGATTAAAGAAGTATTTTCAGCCACTTGCCAGGGAAAATTTTACACAGAAAGTCCAACAACAATTAGGGATGGTAGTGGTGAATGGTAATACCAACCTTTTGAAAACTTGAATCTTCTTCTTCTTTAAAAAATAGTACAAAAAAAATAAAAAATAAAAAAGTAAAGAAAAAACATTTTCCTAGAATTATGAAAATCAGTTCACTGACATGATTGCAGAAGGATCAACCGAAAAACCAGCTTGCTGGAAGGAAGATACAAAATTTCTAATAACAAGAAAATGTTGATTGATCATTAGATATGCTAGCGACCACCAAGTAAAAGCAGGTTCAATAGACCCAACCTTTATACAATTGGGGTAATTAGAATGTATATTTTTATTCAAGTAACGCTTAATTTTGCTGCAGTTATTTTTTTCTTGCACTAGTGCAGGCAGACCTTCCAGAAAATTTTCTGCCTTTCTTCATATTCAACTTTCATAATATTCCCTCAGTTTTCTTCTTCAATCCCAGAATGATTAACCTTCCCATATTCTTCTGAATTTACCCTGTCCGTTTCGTAAAAACCCCACTTTGCCCTTGAATGTTTTTCCCTATTTCACTTCTGTTTATTCCCTCTTGTGGTACTATTCCTAGAATTCCTATAACAAAATTCCTTCCCATTCTAAAATTTCCCTTTTCCCAATTCTTTTTTCCCTCATGAATTCATTGCAGGATCTCATGCACAAAGAGAAAAAGGATATGCTCTGAAGCATCAAGAAAGGGTGAAGCAAATTTCCAATATAAGTTGAGGAAGCCATGTTGGAAGTCTAGCCTATATTTTACTTAAACTCCTTGATCTTTTTTTAGATATTATGATTGCACTAGTCCAAGCATGTTGTCCTATATAATAATGCAAGCAGAGTGGTACCATCAAAATAGCATAGTTTAAGCGGTGCAAGTAGACCGGTGCAAGCATGCACCCTATCAAAAACATAGTACAATTTGTTCTTTTCATAGTATGTGTCATAGGAAAGTGGTCATCATGAATATTTATAAGAAGTCCTTTCACTTAGTTGATGAGTACTTGTGCTATCATATTAACTAGGAGAAGATTATTTAAAGTCTAAGGTGTTTTTAAGTTAAGAATCACAATCATTTTGTAATGAATGCTAAGTTCTTTTTTTGAATTATGAAGGAGTGCAAAACTATTTAACCATTTCTTGGATATAATTTCCCCTTTCCTCCATAATCCTAGATGTCCTTCACTCGTAATGATTACCCCACCTATCCATTAAAACGCCGCCGCAAGTACCAATCCGGCATGATCTCAGAGATGCCATGCATCCACGGCTATTTCAGTGGAATGAATGGGTGATAAGATGGAAGGGATGGTGGATGGTTGGATCCCTATCTATAAGAACCAATTTTCCCAGTGTTGCATGTAAATTCTCAACTAATCATAACCGTTTAGCAGCGATGCCGCCTGTTCGAAGCGAACCTTCATCTCTCAGTAAGGTAGAACAGACTGCTGAGTATCGCAATAGTCTTGCACTATTGCGAGACTCAAGCTTTCTGGGCACAACAGTGAAGTGGCCTTATAGTTTTCTAGAAGTTTCAAAAATGGCCAAGTAAAAATTTGGTCTTTAAAACTTGAGGTTACCGAAAAGTTTATAGCAGCAATGACATGCTTGGAAAATACTGGTGAGTAGTGTTTTAAAAATTAGAAACTAGAAAGGAAGCAATGATAGCATTTCATCGTCAACAAGAAGATGAAGGTAGATTGGAATGAAGGAGTTCCGCGTAGTGACCCACTGGGACGGTGGCAGGACCTCCTTTTCATCCTACAAAAGTTTGTAACTTATGAAGGAATGTACTCGCGCACTTTTTTCTACAATTTTAGGATTTTGCAGCAATTCGAAGCCACTCGACACATCCGGTGGAGGATGAATTTCCCCTATTTTTTTCTTAAGAGCTTGGAAAAAATGGCCAAGGTTGTTCAGGATGGGTGGGTAGACCAGGCTGACAAGAAGTTATATCACCACGGCCTGATAAAGATTTTGGTCTAGAAACAATTAGAAGTTAAAGGCATGACCTGGGAGGCACTGTTAAAACAACTACATAAAAGGATAGCTGCTGGAAACGAGACAGAGGACCCCGCTAGCAGAAGCAAGGGTCTGAGTAAGAATGTAAAGTGGGGTCCTTCTTGCACCAGTGAAAAAAGGAAATGACCTGAAAAATCAAAAAAAGAAAGGGCCTCATTTCCAAATAAGAACACAGCTAGTGCACCTGTTGAAGAGACTCCTTCTAAGCCACTAGTACAAGCGCAAACCCCTGAAGAAGACAACCTATCAGTCCTTGTGGACGCAACAAAATTTGCAGAGGGAAAAGATGACACTTTGTTGGCAGATTTCATTAAAAGGCCCCTGAAAAAGAATAAAGAATCTAGTGTAGGCAAAGAACAACAATCCCCATAGGACGTTGAATCCCCTTTTGCACTAGTGCAAGAAGAAGAACCAGAAGAAGAAGAGTTTCTTAATGTAACCAAGAGGGATACTAAGGTCCCTGAGGAAAACACGGACCCTGTCGAGACAAAAAAGGAAAATGATTTGGTAACTCCTCCTACTCAGATAGTTGAACTAGAGCTTCAAGTCCAGAAATTAGAACAACTCATAGCTAAAGTGCAGGAGGATAAGGAACAGAGTAAAGAAGAATTAACTGTAGAGATCAAGAAAAATAAAATATAAGTTAGAGTTTGGAAGTACTGAGTGGCGCAATGTTTCAAGCAACTTAAAAAAGTTGATAAAGAAACTAAATAACATCAGAAATAAGAAGTCTGAAACATTGCAGGATGATGTCAGTATGCTAGAGCAGGATTGAGCTAGAATGCTCAAAGTTTTGAAGGTTTTTTTCAAAGGTAAAGAGTTGTGTGATGACACACAATAGCTTAGGGATGGAAGGATGTTAGCCCCCTAATTTTCTCTCTTTTTTCCATTCTCCCCTTCCTAAATCATAACCATTTACCATTGTTTTACCTGTTTTATACACCCTCATCTTGCACTAGTCCAAGCACAGTGACACATTTTGTATAAACTTTATTTTTGATAATTTTAATTTAACTTAGCATTAATTAATAATTTATTACATGATTTATTACTTTAAATCACTCTTTGTAACTTATCAATATCTCCAATGTTTGTTTGGTAGTTAGAGTACTTATCGTGACCGTTGATCCTAATGTAGGATCAGATCTTGCACAATTTCTAGCACAGCAAATCCTTGCAACAGATCCAAACCTCCTTGACCACTGCCTCGTTTTGAGCAGCTTCAGCCACTAAAGTAAGATTGATCCAAAGGAAGCCGAGATCGAATTGCCTCATTTTGAGCAGCTTCAACCATGGAAACAAGATCGATCCAAAGGCAGCCGAGATCGAATCTGTGAAGGAAAAAAGCTGGATATTAGCTATGGCTAGGTTTACTAACTGTCTAATTTTGAAGGCCGAAAAGCTAAATTTTGTGTTTGGTTATGTAATCGGTTGAATGATCTGTTTTTTCCTTTGGCCAAAGATCTATATAATGTAGAATGTAAACAAGACTAGGAAAGGAGGGAAGTTTTTGATATAACCTAAGAGACATAGTCAGAGAGGTAGTAACAGGTTGCTGTATTTTGTTATCGCCTGAATGTGGGCTCGACGATGTATTAACGTATGTACTTGCCTCAATGAATTAATAAAAGGGAGCTTCGCCTCATTTTTCACAAATTGCGTTTCTGATTTTGAGCTAATGAATTGATTAAAGTACCGAGTAGCGTTTTTATTTAAAGGGGAAATGTGCTGGTTGGCTAGGGCCTAGCTAACCTAGCTCGTTTACCCCATTTCCTATTTTCCTTTAATTTGTGTTTACATTTTCAAGTGTGATTTAATTTTAAGCACATACATTCCTGTCTGAGTGAAAGCAGATCCCTTGTGTGAAGTAGATAAATTCCCTTTCCTGCACTTGATTTCAGATTGGTTTTCCTCTGCCTGGTCAAAGGAGGAGAAATAACCTTGAACTAGTGCATGTTGGTGTGATATCTCCTTTTCTGAAAATTGTGTTAGATTGGTTTTCCCCGCCTGGCCCAAGCAGGAGAAATGAACCTGCACTAGTGCATGGTTGTGTGATACAGCAAGCTTTCTTCGTCTACTTCCCACAATCTTCTTTCTTTCGTTAAATTCTTATGACATGATAAATGTATATTGATTGTTTCTTTATTCCCACACTTTGTTAAGATAAGAAACACTCACTTTTTATGTGTGCAATTTGATTTAACATTATAATAGC
This sequence comes from Pinus taeda, assembly GCA_000404065.3. Taxonomy (NCBI): domain Eukaryota; kingdom Viridiplantae; phylum Streptophyta; class Pinopsida; order Pinales; family Pinaceae; genus Pinus; species Pinus taeda. Next base: position 41,637 of record APFE030045128.1, on the reverse strand, counting down.
ACTTGCAATAATTAAGCACTCATTTTAAGAATTAAATTCTAAATGTAGGAAGCTCCGATCTAGTGCAAGAACTAGTTTCTTGCCACAGGATCCAAGTGCTTTGAACCTGGAAATGTTCAACCCCTTGTAGGAAGTAAAAATCCTTTAGTAAAGACACCATTTATACCTTCTGCATAAATCTTTGTTCCTGCACTAGTGCAAGCAGATTGCGATAGTACAGGACATATTAGTGCAAGAAGGAAATCTCTAAAGGAGTAGGTTTAAGGGCCCATCTGATGAGACTGCTAAGTGTCTCTGCTAAAGAAAAAAACACACTCAGTAGTTAAACAATGATTAGCTAGAGTGATTTCCCTTTATCTTTAATTCCCTCTTGCAAATGCATTCTTCCATCTTCTAGTCTTAGATAATTTTGATGGTTGATGTTTCCTTTTTCTCTTTTTAATTTGATTCTACAATATTTCCTTTAAATAAAGTAGGGATTTATATTAGGAAGATTCATACCATCTCTGGCATTTCTTGTGCTTTGTCTCTAAGTTTACAGATCCCCAGGGTTGACAAATTAAGTGTTGAGGAGCTTGCTTAAGTGTAATTCCTGCACCCAACATAAGAGATGAATCCATGTTCAATTAAGCTCCTAAAAAGTGCGATTATAATAGAGTATTGTAGTATCTTTTGAATTATAACCAATCAAACCTCTTTCTGCATATATTTTTCCAACACCTTGTTAGCCTATGAGCCTCGATCAATAATTTAACAAGTAGAAATTTAAGCAATTGAATTTCCCAATAGGACACAACTTTCACATTCAAATGTTATTGACATTGTTCCTATACCATTGAAAAAGTATTGAAGTGTTGAATAGAATTATAGAGCTTGGTACTTAAGCATAAATGTTTTTCCCTAAAAAATCCATTTAAGGTCTCAAAATGACCTTGAAGGTTTCAAACCCTTATTCTCCAAATTGAGTCCCACCAATAAAATTTCTCTTGTAAGTTTCTTCCTCCAATATTTCCACTCTAGAAGCATTGAATGGATGAAAAATAATTTAATGATCCTATCTTGATCAATCATATTCAAGACATGAAGGGGTGATATGGATATATATTGGGTAGGTGTATTGGCAGAGGGTGGCTTAACAAAAAAGGTTGTTTTTGGTAGGGGCTAAGGGGAATGGAAAAAGAACTGACATTGTGAGGATATTTTTCATTGTGAATTATTTTTCGAAGTGATGTGTATCACAAAGGATGGCGCTACACCTATTCTTGTAACTTATATAGATTCGTATTCAATCACACAATTATTTAAATAAAATATGTAATTAACCAGATATTTCATAATAGAGAGATTTAAAGATGAAATGGTGTCCTGATTCCTAAGGAACATGTTTGATGTATCTAACTAAACATTAAACTAACTTATGGAAAACAATATTCTCTAAAGTAGGTATCATACAAATGTAAAATAGTGATACCAATATATTAGGGTTAATAAAAATAATAAGGGTTATAAAAATTTTGTAAAAGAAAATGGTACTTACAATATTTAGTGAAAATAGGGGTTATTCTATTTTGAAATATGTGCTAGGAGGGCTTATTAACATATAAATTTTGGGGGGTAGAAATTAAATTATTAGTATTATTTAATACCCATGACGACAAAGTCTATGACATCATTTTACTGAGTGAACCCCATATGGATGAAGCAAATAATATGGCTCTTTACATGGATATGGACATGAAGAAGGCTAAGAAAAGAGTAACAAAACTAAAGGAATCGCAATTATAGCCAAAACACGAATAAGAAGAATTTACAAAAATCATTGAAAACACTGTGATGTAAATGTAGGCATGGACGAGAAGTGTTTGAAAGTTTATCTAACACTATATCCAAGATGGCACAAATTCAAGAGAGGAGAAAGAGATGTGTGAAGATTGAAAAAAAAACAAATTTTAGTAATCTATAGATTTGATGTGGTTGAAGTTCTTAGCACCACTTTACAATGGCCAAGGACAAACATAAAATAACACTACTCTTAAACAAAGTTTAGGTGAAGACATGAAAATTAATACCTTGTTTGATAGTGATTTTGTGGAAGATGAGCTTCATCTAAATATTTATGATCTAGTATGGCCACATTCATTAAGATAATTATGAAATAATGGTTCATAAAAATCATTAATAGTTATAAGATTAAAATTACATAAATGTGGATATTGAAAATGTTTTGAAAATCACTAGTAGAAGTAAATTAAAATTCCTTCAATTTTGATGTTGATAAAGTAAAATTTGATGCAATATCAATTGATACATGTCAAATGATAATTCTTAGATTGAGTTGCCACCTTTTACTTGAAAGATAACACATATTGTTCGACAAAATATAGGATGGAATACCGTAGCAAAGCATAAAACACACAATTCCAAATGGGAGTTTCAGAAGGTCAAGTATGTATATGAATCTTCACAATTATGTTATTTGTTACTATAGTTTTTTCATCCAGTGACATAGTAGCGAGCACAATTTTTGGGATTGTAAAGCAATAACATAAACTAACAAAATTAACGTGATGAAGCATTTAGATGGCTATGCTTTAACATATCAATATACCAAGTTCTAACCTATGATACCAACCAACCCACCATTAGGTTGCGTGCAAGTTATAACTTGTGCATGTGGTCTATATTTGTACCATGGTTTCTGTCAAACTATAAATTTATAATATTATGTTTATCTTAAATAAACAAAAAGATAATACTTCCCCAGAAAGTCGTTTGAGACAATCGTGTATCGGTTTAGGTAAACCATGTAATGGGCTTGTAGCCTTAAGTAAGTGGATATGGATGTGATGCTACAATCAATATGAAAAAATAAGTGACTCTGAAAGTGATAGCATCCATAAAACCAAGGAAGTTTATTCTTTTCACTCATCATATAAGGAATTTTAATTGTAAAACATAATCATATATTTATTCAATTGGATCAGTTCAACACGAGTATTTTATTAATAAAACTCCATATAGATGTTTGAAATTAATTTAAATCTAGAGAAACAATACATAATTAACAGAAGTGATGTACTCCCAATACCATTGCAAGACAAATTAAACTTAGAAAGTAAATCATAGTCAATCATTAACTTGAAAACCTAGCTGTATTCCTGATCCAGATATTTTACTCCAAGGATGCATACATAAGTGGATTAAAAAAGAATGTAACCAAGTGACATAAACACATAGAAGAAGCAGAATTCAACAAACAACCATGAGATCAAAGACATAAAAAACTTGATAACGAAGTTCAGCTAGTGTGGGCTACATATCCAAGCCCTGCATAATGTGGGGAGGTGTCTTTCATTAATTGATAGTGAATCAAAATTAAAATCAATTAGAAATGACAACTCCATTTCCTAGAATGGTATGAAATTGCAAAGATTTGCTGCACAAATAGACAATACCATTGAATTCATGTCAAACAACTATAAACTGACCATGTTTTGAGTAGGTGACTACTGGGCTCTATCGAATATTTTAGATTCCTTGGAATCTTCCAAGGGAATTTTCCTCAAAATATTCTCCTTATCTCGAACTCCATGCATGCAATTTTGTGTTGGGTTCCTATGGCTCTCGTTTTGCCATGTAGCCTCCTCCTCAAGCATTATAAGAAGAGGGTTTAAATATATGGTGGTGGGAGGGCACAACAAACATCACCAAGTCGCGCATTGACGGCCACCTATGTTACCAACTAGGAGACCCGGGTTCAAACCTTAACTTAGGTGGCAGTTGTTTTTGGCATTTGTTGGGTGATAAAAGGTGCCTTTTAAAACTCCTATTTATCCCAAATTAATTGTCAACCCGGGAAAGTCCTCTTATTTCAAGAGTGTACACAGTTTGTGGTGGCTATTTACTGAAGAGTAATTTTTCCAAATTGCAATACAGTGCTTTCAAATATAAGAGTAAATGGATGCTTTAAATAAAACTCACTTGAAATTAAAGGAAACTCAATGCTTTGCAACTAAATCATTTATTCAACAAAGTAACAACAATTATCGGTCAAGGATATAGTAGCAATAACTCATTCCTTATTTAACTAATGTAAACTAAATCAAGCATAAATAAGATCCTCAATCTAAAAGATTTGATAGTAATAGCCAATGTTCTTTACAGTTGTTTATCTCACACAAACCACGCTAAATAACCAAATTGGAAATGACAATGAAGTAAATCAAAAATACCACTGTAGATTATGTAAATATGATAATTATGTTAACTATAAGAATGCTAAAAGGAAAAACTAGATGATAGAAAGCAAATGAGCAACAAGGCTATATAATAGAAATGAACAACAAAGCTTATGTGACTGCAATGAACAACAAAACTAAGTTACTGAAATGAACAACGAAGCTCTGTAATTAGAATGAACAACACAACAATATACTTGTAGAAAGCAATGATCTTGTTATGCGGGAAATGAATAGCAACGCAATTCAATTGCATAAGGTAATCATTAAACGAACCACACTAGCAGAAATCAGAAATTAGGAAAACCACACTGTATGGTATAGGAACAAAAAGTAGATCCACCAGGAGTTGGGCCATTAGCTTCCAGTGAACACCGCTGGATTACTTTAGTAGATGGGAAGGAACAACAACTGCTTTTATATATTAATCATTGCAAAATCGTTATAGCCAGTTCGTGCTCTGCTTCAACAGCGAGAGTCAATGATAATCATTACAATTCGAAATAAAAATACTCTCTCCCTCTCCTCCTATTCTATCCTATCTATCTCTAATCTAATAATCCATATAATTCTCCACTCATAATTCCCGTCCCCTGCTTTTATCTCTTCTTTCATTTAAATACACAAAGAGTAAAGAGAAGTTACGACAAAGATGATTACAATGTGATTCCCATTACAAAATTGGATTGTTCACAACAAATTGATCAACAAGATCATATCTGAAAGATCTTTCCATCAACGTTCAACATGAATAGGTCAAATTTGGTATTGCAACTGAGGTAATTTGGAAAACGGCCACAACAGAGAATCTAAGAAAAATGTCTTTAGAGAACCTTCCATTTCTCTTAATACAGAATGAATTTGGAAAAATAGCTCATTAAAAAACTAATTTGGTTTGTTCTGGACAAAACCCATGTTTCGGATTTTCCATATTCTTCTCCATTTTCCCAAAACATCCAATACAAAATTGTCACTTCTTATTCCAACGAATTTCTCAGTTGGCACATTTAATGATGAGTTGGAGATCAAATCTGCAATATGGAAAATATTTTGAAGGCTAAAAAGGTGAGTGATGTTACAACCAATTTATTAATAAACCATAATTGGTAAAAACATGCATAATAATCAATTTATTAAAAATAAAGGAGAAGAAATAATATTTATCCATAACAGCATAAATAATTATAAAATGGGATTATATGATAAATCATGATAAATGACATGATAAAGAAGAGTCAAAATGGATGAAATAGGTGTTAAAAAGAGATAATAATAATGAAATATTAATGGCCCAACAAGGTTTTTCGTTGGTATGTTGTTGGCGCTGTCAAACCGATCTGCGAAACCACCGGGTGGGTTCAAATCCCAGAGCATGGACTGAGGTCTTACCTAAACCAGTATGGGGGGATGCTGGAACCAAGTTTCCTCACCCTTGAGATGTCTAAGGGGTCAGTTTAGTCCAACTATGAATAGCTTCATGCAAGTCAGTTTGTGCACTATCGTAACTTGTGAGGCCTTCACGATCTATTATAACCACCTTTGTGCAGCCCTCACTAGGGGCTGAGGTGATTTCACACTACCCTAGCAATGATCTGGGCTACTTCCCCAAGTTATACCACAGATCTTACTTATCATCTTATAACAGTTAGTTATCTTCACATAAACAGATACTTTATCTTATATTCACTTTATCAACACATTCATATAAGTTCATGCATCATATAAACAATATAAATGCAATTTATATTCGATACATTCAATGCACAAAAGAGGAGAAAGATACATAGAAATGATGTAAAATTTATCTTTATGACTTCTCCAAAGGTTATAGACTCGACTCGCCTTGCGCACTCAACTGCAAGGGTCCTTGCACTTAGCTGCGAACTACTAGGCCTCTGAGCACTCAGCTGCAGAGCCTTCTCATACTCTACGACCCAAAAACTCGAATCTAGACTTAGATAAGCCTCAATTATCCATATATTTCTTCCACTCTTTTTATTTTTTTACAACTTAGGGCCTCTCTCTATTTATACAATCCAATTGTCTACGGACCATGGGTAGATTTCTAAAGTCGACATTACATTACAAAAATGAGAGTGAACAACCCTATGACTCATTTACAATCTTCGCGCTTTGCGCCCACAAAACGCGAAGCCTTTACATCTAATTTGGTCAAAATCTGGGCTTTAAGCCCCAAAAATTCCCTTGGGGGATCCCACACCCAACAGGCCCCCAACACAAACATCGTGACTTGCGCTTGAGTCACTCTATCAATGTGGAGATCTTCGAACTCTGCCCGAACCGCTGCAAGGTTGGTAGCACACTGAACAGCTGCCGATCCGGATTTAAACAGGAATGCAACAAAATACAGAGATAACCATATACACAAATATGCAGTGGAAATAATACTTCATTTCATTAATGGAAAATATTGAAATACGCTTACAACCAGAATTGGAAATAAACCAGCTAGGGCGATGGTAGCTTATCTCTGAGAAGAGATGTGCGGCTACATGCCTCTGAACTGTTCCGAACAGTGTTACAATGAGGCTTGAAGGCCTATTTATTGTTTAGAAACAATAGAAAACCCTTCACATTCCAAAACCTAACCCTAGAAGATGAAACACCAAATTGTGGGCCCCGTTTTGGTTAAATTGGTACATCAATTTCCCGGGGTCGTAATTTTGGCATACGATCTTCGTTTGACGCGTATGATAGCTCGTTAGAAAGATCTATTCGAGAACTACCACTTTGGGAAGGGCAACATTAGTCCATGGACCCATGTTGCCCCCAGATTTTCTAAAAAATGTCGTTTAGGGCCTCAAAACGGCTCCGGAAGTTCAGGGCCCGGAAAAACTCCTAAAAATAGTAAATTGTGCTACAATTACAGAAACTGAAAAACTAAAAGAGACAGTTACGGGGGTCCAAATGGGATAGGTCAGTGGCCACCAACATCCACCGGGATCATTCCTCCCCCCTTAGGAAGCAATGGTCCCCATTGCGTTGAGTTCGTCGATATGCTAAACTTGTCCTGCAATCTCTGATGTGTCTAGTAATGGTGGGAAGCATGGTCAATGACGGTCCACATTGAACACTTGGTGTAGGCAAAGGAATGGAGGAATGATGTGCTCCAAAGGATTATTCCCCATAGCCTTGGTGCTACTGTAAGGACCTTGTCGGAGTGGTCTAAGTTTCTGATGGGTTTTGGTAAGTTGTTCTCTCTGCAGATGCGACCAAACTTTGTCGCCCACCTGAAACTTGTGTGGTACCCCTGTGGGTGAGGAGAAGTTGTTCCTGTGTT
>APFE030045128.1:9683-33509 GCA_000404065.3 Pinus taeda | reverse complement strand
CACAAACATCCAGAGGTGTAACATCACACAATACCTCGTTTGTGAATGGTTTGATGCTGTAGGGAAGGTGGCACTGCTGGCGAACTTTGAGATCTCGTCCTTCATGAAGCCACCTGATATTATATGGCTGCAGGTGTGGTGTAGTCAGTAGGCCCAACTGTTTCACAACATCTGCTGAAATAAGGTTCTTTTGGCTGCCACTCTCGACAATGAATTGCAGCGGCAAACCCTTCATCCACATCTGTGAGTGGAAAAGACATTCCCCCTCCTCTGGCTCTTCCGGCTCATTCTTCTAGATCTTGGCAGTGACAACAGTGGCACTGGGATCCACATCAATGATCTGCTTCCCTTTGCCATTCCCCTTGTTGGGTTCTGGCTCAGGGTCGGAACATGCATCTGATTCGGAAGCCTTCAACTCGGCCACCAGCAATTGCTTGGTCTGACACTCACTTGTGTTATGAGTGGGACTCTTATGGAACTCACACCACTTTCTTGTGTCCTTCCTCGGCTTCATGGTGTTGTTCTTTTCTTGCGGCTTCGACGGGTTGTCTTGAGTCACCCCGCCTTGGCTTTGTCCTTTGGGCTTCAGATTTGCAGATCCAAAGTCTCGCTTCTTCTGTTTGAACTTTTAATCGATTTTGACAGCGTATCGGTATGTTGTGTCGAGTGAGGAGATGTTCAAGAACTCCTTCTCTTCCTGGATGTATCTGTGTAGGCAGCCACGGTATTTGAGTACCAGATGCAGCTCAGAATCTTCGATACCCAACTGTGTGCGAAGGGTGTGAAAAATTTTTGTGAACTCCGGCACATCTTGGTCTCATCCCTGCCGCAGGGTGGTCCATTTGATGTATTTGTCCTCATAGCTTTTTACAGGGTAGTACTGCTCCTTGATGGCATCTCGAAATGAATACCAAGTGGGAGTGGCTAAAAATAGTGAGCCTGTGCTTTCATCCTTCTGCTCGCAGTAGGTTTCCCACCAGCCCTTGACGTGGGGGGCTGCTTTGAGAAGAGCGAAAACAATCTTTTCTCGACTTGAAAATTCATGAACAGAAAAATACCCTTCAAGTAGATTTAACCATTTATCTACCGCATCTGCCTCTATCTGACCCTCAAATATGGGGATTTCAAAATTAACTTGTACCTTAAAGGGTGTGGCGTTTCCAGAGTAGCTGCTGGAAGCCGATGCATCACCTCTAGGTAGCCACTGAAGGATCTGCGCAAAGCTATCCATCATCGCATTCCGTTCCCGCTCGAGGGCTTCTTCGAGCAAGATTTTGATAGGATCTCCTGCCCCCTCATCTTTCTTCTCATCCGCCATGGGAGGCCGTCGGGATTTGCGAGGCTGGTCTTGCAAATGTTCGACCAGTTCAAGCCCTAACTCCTTATATCCCGACCTCGTCGGGGACATGCAAAGAAAAACCGAGAAAAAGCAGACTGCTCTGATACCACTGATCTAGATTTAAATAGGAACGCAACAGATTACAGAGATAACCGTAAATACAGAGATGCGATAACCATAAATAAAGAGATGCAGCCGAAATAACACTTCATTTCATTAATGGAAAATACCGAAATATGATTACAACCAGAATTGGAAATAAACCAGCTAGGGCGATGGTAGCTTATCTCTCAGAAGAGATGTGCGGCTACATGCCTCTGAACTGTTCCGAACTGTGTTAAAATGAGGCTTGAAGGCCTATTTATTATTGAGAAACAATGGAAAACCCTTCACATTCCAAAACCTAAACCTAGAAGATGAAACGCCAAATTGTGGGCCCTGTTTTGGGTAAATTGGCACATCAATTTCCCGGGGGTCGTAACTTTGGCATACGATCTCCGTTTGACGTGTATGATAGCTCGTTAGAAAGATCTATACGAGAACTACCACTTTGGGAAGGGAAACATCGGTCCACGGACCCATGTTGCCCCCAAATTTCCCAGAAGACGTCGTTTAAGGCCTCAAAACGGCTCTGGAAGTTTAGGACCCAGAAAAACTGCTAAAAATAGTAAATTGTGCTACAATTACGGAAACTAAAAAACTAAAAGAGACAGTTGTGGGGGTCCAAATGGGATAGGTGGGTGGCCACCAACATCCACCTGGATCATCTGCTTATGTTATCTCCTGGATGCATTGTTCAGAGACTACTAAGGTGCTTCCCTGCATCTTCTGTTGTGTTCCCTGCATCTATGCGAGCTTGGCTTCGATCGAGGCTGTAATGAAGAATGCCTTATCGATCCAAGGCTGGATGCATGCCTTCAAAATTTCTTCTTTATGTCATGTTGTGTCTACATTCTCCTTAAGTTATTTGGCCTATTGCATCCGCGCGAGCCTCTGTGTAAGGGCCACCCTCTATGCAGTCCCTTTTATATCATCATATTGTTGTTGTAGCTCATGTGCCTCTGTTTCTAAGTGCTGACTATTCGGGTCCTCCTGCAAAGTAGTGAGGACCTCGAATGACTCTTCTAACATTTTGGTGTATTCCTTCATTGCACTGTTGATCTCCTCCGTCACTAATGTAATGGCATTGGCGAATTGTTCCCTCACCTATGGAGGAGTTTAAGGCTACGCCTTCAACCGCAACTCTGCTATCTAAAGGTTCAACTCCAGCTAAACATTAGTCATCTCTTCTCACGCCTTGCGCACCCCTACTTCTAATCTCTAGATGCGTTCCTTTGTTGGTGCCTCTACTGGGATGGCAAACTTAGGGACCATCTGCCAGGCCTCCTCAACCACTTGCACCATATGCTAGTTCTACACCACTACCTCATCAAGTTGCAGGTTCAATTGTTTTATATTAATTTTCTTCTTGCTCAACACCTGTAATGTGCAGCGCTCCCTAGCCTGCAGTTCTACACTCACTCCATCCTGCAAGACATAGAGTGTCTCCCGAGGGAGTGCAGCCATGTTGATCCCTACTTCCTTCAATGCACTGTCGTAGGCCTATCAACCTCATTCTCTATAACCAGCGCCCCCTTTGGCAGCAGTATGGTGTTGGTCATGTGGGCACGCAACATTTCCTTAGTTACGGTCATTCCTACTGCAAGGCTAGTCAAGAGAGTACCAGCTTGAGGAGTGCACACCTGCAACTCTTGTATCTATGTCAAGAGGGATGCTAACACAATCTGATTCTCCTCCATGAGTTGTTGGAGGGCCTCCACAGTGACGTCATGCATCGTCTCCCTTATATCATGGAGGTCTCCTCCGGTGAGGGTTATTGAGACAAAATAAATCTTAGAAGATTTTTACTTCTTTCACGGCCCCACCTGCTCTCTCGGGCGCTAGAGCTTCAACTGTGTAGATGCTATTTGTGGGTTTGTGCCACCTTCCTCTGTCTTAGGCTCTTCCTCAGGTGACAACAACTTATGGCCCTCGCACTCCTTCTCTGCTACATGTTGCTATTTTGCGACTGCCTTCTACTATTCTATTGCTGCCTTTGCAACGTCCCACGCCTCCTGTGCCTTTGCTGCTACTTCCTCTTTTCTTCTTTTCTTTGCCAACTGTGCCATCTACAATTTTGCCTCCTCCTTCTTCTGTTGTGCAGCAAACTTTTCTATTTCCATTGTGGAGATGGCTGGAGCGCAGCACTCCAACGCCCATGACTCAAGCACGATGAATATAACATTGTCCATGGTGAAGTATGACAATTCATTCCAATTCTTCACGGGGTCCTTGCATGCCCTGATCTACATGTGACGAAAGTCTACCTTGAACTCCGTGAAGCTTTGTAGACTATTGTAGATAGTGGGAGATAATTGCGGCTTGTGGTTAATCCCCATTCTAATGTTCATCTCTTGAACAACCAGAATATCTTACTGTCTCGGATCCTTTTCACGTATTTCGTGGCCCACACTGAAGCATAGTTTGCTGCCTCTAGAAGATCCCGCACAATTGTGGGGAACTGGCTATCCTCAGGCAACTCCCAAGCTACCAGCACTATGGATAGTGGAAGCCATGCATAGTGGAAGGTCTTCCCCTATTCCAGTGCCTCGCGGTAATTCTCCAAGAACTCCTTGCACAAGTACTCAAACCAGTTAAATTAGACCCCCTCTACGTACTACGTAGAAAGTGCTATCACCGGCATGGGCACCTCATCCCTGCGACACTTTCGCATAATCTTGCTAGCCAGTATTTGGGTGACAACTCTGACTACCTTGTTGTTGATACTGGATATCGCGTACCCTCTCCTTTGTTTTCTCCAGCTTGAATTTTGCCTTCATGGCCTCTGTGATGGCCAAGTCGTTGCTCTTACCCTTTGAAATATCTGCTACATCCTCCCCCTTGCAAGGAAGTCAGGTAATCCTATGAATCAGGTGGTTCATGATGGGGATGGTCTCCTCCAGCCACAAACACCCATCATGCACTAGGTAGAGTAGCTGTCTAATGAAAAATATAGTTACTGGGGCACGATGGTAATGGAGCACCCAGACCAGGTTCAATAACCCTACTTTCTCTACTCCGCGCAACCACTTGTGTGACTCCAACTCTATGACTCTCACCGCGGTGTTTTTCTTCGTCTTCATGAGCTACGATATTTCCAAGTGTAGGAACTTCTCGTGGTTCACGAGATCCCAGTCTTCGAACTTTAGACTTGGAACCCATCCTAAGTACGCTCCTTCAAAAATGATATCGTGGGGTAGCAATGCAGTCTATAGAGAGATATTGTTGTCATCTAGGTCCTTGGGCACCCTTGCCTTTCCCTTCCATGGAGGAACATACGCAGGAAGTGTGGTTAGAGGATCTGTGTCCTTGATTTCCACCTCCATTTCTTCATCCTCCTCCTCTTCGACAAGGATTCCCTGAAGGTCTTCATCCTCCTTATTAGTTTCCAGATTAACCGCTTTCCCCTTTCCTTCCATTGTAAGTTTAGTTCGCAGTGGGTCTCAAGGGGACACATGCACTAGAATCATGGCCTGTTTATCTGTCTTGGTCTTGGAGTGCATGATGATTTAGGGATTTCTGCGACTATCCTAGCACTCTCAGGGGCATCTCCTATTGTCATGGCCTACATGGCCTCTTTAGCGGTCATTTCACCATTATCCATGGCTTCCTCTTGTGTGGTCATACTATTGTTACACAAATCTCTCAACATTTTAGGTAAGTGCTCAAACAACACCATCGACTTCAAAAAATCAAACAAATCTAGGTTCATAGAGCTCTAGGTGTGCAACAGCTCAATTCTCAAATGGCCAAGTGTTGTTTGCTGGGCAACCCTTTGCAATTTATAGTGCCTTTAGAATTTGAATTCAACTATTCCCCCCAAATCTGGTCCATTAATGCTCCCTTGGTGGTAGGTTTTCCCAAATGTAGCCCTTAAATCCTACCTTAAATGCCTGTTGCCTACTACATTTGGTATCAAATAAAGCATCACATCATGAATAGTGACTTTAATGGTCACTTTCCAGCCGACCTGCACGGTAGCACAACTACCATTGCACTGTCGCGGAGCTTGTGACACTTTGCTCCTATGCGCAACTATGACCTCGCACAGTTTTTGGGCAGAGTAATTTATAGTCTTGCACCTCCTTTCAATTGCCTGGAGTGCTAAGACTGTGCTTCCCATGGTTAGTTAGATCGGAAGAGTTCGCCATTTAACTTCACTACCAGTTACTTTTTATGGTAAGAGTCTGCCATTTGGCTTCACCAAATGCATCACACCCCTATCTGAGGTTTCCTTAATAACATATGATCCAATCCAAGGCATAAAGTTGATCAACTCTTGGTGGTAGTCCCCAATGTTGTCAACGTAATCATGCACATCATGTTTTATCACCACAATTTTCTTATTAAGAAAGTCCTTCTTTATTCCTTCCTCAAGCTTCCTGACATATTCTTCTGCCATGGCTCTTTTCTCCCTCAATCAAACTCTTTCATTCATGAGTGTCTGGAGCCTAAGATCACCCTGCTGAATCTCGTCATCAGATCCCAAGTGTTCTTCTTCGAGTTCTTCCAACTATGCAATCCCTTCTTCTAAGGCTCCATGAACCGTCATATCCACGAGCGCTGTTATGCGCAGACTAGGCATGATATACTCCATTGGCATTACAACGTTCACTCCATAGGCTAGCAGAGAAGGAATTTGTCTTGTCAGTTTCTTGCACATTGTCCTATAATCCCATAAAAGTGCTAGTACATGCAGGTCCCAATCACTTCACTGTGCACTACATACCTTGTTTAGTGCTTTGCACACCTCGTTAAATGCTTCCCTATGGATAACCTTCTGTGTGATTATTCTCTCCACATTCTGTCATTCCAGCTTGAGGAGTGGTTTGTGCATTTGGCCCCCCAATACAAGGTTATTGATTATATTTCCCAACGCATAGTTCATGTGTATCCGTGAAGGTTGTTTACCATATGCCTGTACCCACTTGGATAGATGCGCATGCAGACCATCTCATCTATTGTATTTATTTGCCAATTGCACTATAGGTTTCTCAAACCATGTGCGCATCATCCTCCTACATGTGCACCAGCCTTTAAAGCTTTCTTTGTGTGTACCCCACCACCTTGTAGGCATAGTGCATAGTACCTAATTCAAGACCTGGAAAAATTGCTTTTCTAGCACCTTCCTTTCAAATATGTACAAGAAAGCATCTACCTCACCTAATCCATCATAAGTAGGGAGATCTCTTACTTCTATTGATACACAACGTAGTGACCTTTTCATCATGTTACAATTAAGCATGGTTACCGCATGTAACTGGTTCTGCCATCATTCTATCTCCTCATCCGAATTTGAAGTGCAAGAGATTTCGCGCTCCCATGATATTCATCCCTCAGTGGTGCGATTTACCCAGTCTTGCTCTCATGTGGTTATCTTACAGATGCAGTCCAAATCGTTGTCGCTTTCATAGCCACACACTAGCTCTGTATAGCATGATCCCTTAGCAGGGTCAAAGCGTATAACTACACGCAGAGACTTCTTTTCAAAATCATCTCGCGCTTCTTCAGATTAATCACCCTATTCATGTCAGTGGCCCAATCAATTCCTAAAAGCGCATGGTAGGGATTGTTGTCATCAACAATCTCTATCACTTCAAAGTCTACTAGCACACTTGCTCCCTCAATGTCCTCTGTGATTCCCTACAATCGCTCTATGGGTATTATCTTCTGCTAGTTCTCCATTCACAGTTGAATAGGAGACCATTGCAGTGTAGGCCTCCCCATGCACTCCCATGTTTGCTTCGGCAGAATGTTCACGTCCAATCCTAAATCTAGAATTACTTGGTCCATCTCATATTCCCCAATTTGCATGGCTAGCCTCATTTCTCTCTCTGTCCTAGTCTTATGTTTTCCAATCTTCTGAACTACATGCAATTCTCCTGGCATTGTCCCAGTGCATTTGTTAATGAGTTCCTACAATCCTTTTATAGCCTTACAGTCACGCAGTAGCTTCATGGATTTTTCCAAGAACGTCGTAAGCATAATTGGGTCCATTTCTGGCTCTGGTCTATCTTTTCTTTCTGAAGTGGAGGCATCAGTGAAGCTCTTCTTAGCTTCCATGAAGGTTTCCTTAGCATGCTCCAAATCAAACTTTGCTTCTTTCATCTGAGCCTTTCAAACCCAAGTACTATCTTAGGGTTGTTTTCCTTTATCATCTCCCGTCGCAATTCCACTTTGGAGAACAATGTTCATATTTGGATCTTCTTCATGCTGCTCAGCCCTCATCATCTATAGGTTCTAAGTCATGGCAGGTGGTAGTGCTCCCTTGTCACGTATCCTAGCTATTACCGAAGGACAAACCTCCGTCTCATTATCAAACAAGGTAAAATATAGACATGATGGGCATGTTGGATTTGTACAATCACTAGAATAATGTCCTGGCCCTCTGCAATGGTAGCATATGAGTTGTTCGCGACCTCTTCCAGGGCCTGATCCACCTCGGCCTCGTCCACACCCCTGAAATTTTGTTTGTGCCACTCCTGCATTCGAGTCTAGGGGCTGCTTTTTAGCCTAAACTCTATAGGTGGGAGTTCTTTCCATGATCAACTCTTAGCTTCTACAAGTGCACTCATCGTGTCCAATCGATATGCAAATATTACAGAACAATTATTATGAATTCTGTGTGTACTTCTGTAACAAATGGCAGTTGTTTGTATCATGCTTTCCTCCTATTTGACAAATAACACACCATAAAGTAGGTGTCGCGCTAGGTCCTGATTGCACTTTTGGCCTTAACGACATCGGTCCTCCTCCCACGAGGTAATTCGTGAACACAGGGTAGTGGTCCTTATCATGACCCTGACCCTTGCATTTTATGCACCACACCTCTTTTTGCACTTCTAGTTGGGCTGTCCTGTCCTGTTTCAGAATCTCCATCTCAAGGCACAAGTTTTCAACTACACGAGGATCTGCTAAACTCCCAAGTTAGGATCCTGCATTGGGGTTTCATGCAACCTCATTGCAATATCCGAGGCCTCTACCTAATTTCTTAACCTCTGTTGAGATAGCATGTTCCTCAAATGTGGTAGCAATGCTACAAACCATTCACAATGTTGTCCATCCGTCAAAGTCATATTAGCTTCGTAAATCATACACTTCAGTCTTTGATCCAGCTACCAAGAATTCTTGCTTGGTAGCATTGTGATCTCCTTGAATCCAATGATTGACTGTGCTTCTGACCTTTGCCCGCTAAATTGTCCATTTAGCGCAATTTGGGTATCCGTGATTCCTACATTTGGATTGTCATTAAAATGCTTAACATACCAAGTCAATGTGCAATCCTGCAGAGCACTGACCAATGTCACTTTCTTTACATTATCATCTGTAACTCCCTATGCTTACCATATGGATCTTATCATGAACCAAAACTAGTTCGATTCTTCATTTTAATCCTTTGAACATAGGAAATTTTATCGTGCTTGCCATACTAAATCTCGGTGGCGATGGAGGTGGTACAAGTGAAGATGGAGGTGATAGTGGTGAAACTAGTGGTGGTGTGGGTGGGGTTCGTATGCACAAAATCCTTTGCCTTATCAAATGGATTGCACTTTGCTGCGAGACCTTTGCAAGATCTTCCTCGTGCCCTCGTGGAGGTGAAATCAAAGGGATATTCTCTAGTCCCTTACTTCCTTCATTTCTGTAGGTTTTTCCACTTCGCGTAGCTCTGGACATCAAGGTAATTGCATAACCCTCTTTTGACACAATAACATTTTAATCCAACTATTTAGAGACTTTACATACTTACCTCATGGTTCTTTGAGAAAGCGTCGCTCTACCTTGCTATAGATGACTGAAGTATTTACCACAAACTCGGTAATGAATCCTCCTATAATTCGATCAAGCCAGTGATCAATAGAATGTGTGTTCTTATCCTTTGATGCTTCCAATCTGTGCACCAACTCTGGGGTCCACACAATAGGATTGTCAAGTTTCCACCTTCCTTGGTTATTTTCTAACTTCGCGATCCACTTGTACAACTCAGTAGGGAAATATGCGAAAAGTATTTCATGGATCTCTATGTACAGGTAGCAGTGTAATCACTCTTCTTTTTTTCAGTTGTGGGTTCCTGATCTCCTATGCCATGAACTCGTGAATTCTTCTGTCCAACAAACCATCAATTTCCTTCTTAGTTGGATTCCAATGATATGACGTCAAACATCTCTATGTAGATTTTGGTCCCCACAGCAAAATCATTTGTTGGCTTGAGGGGGCCTGACCAAGGTTTGGAGTTAATTAGCCAAACAAATCGCTACACTACTGGCCCTTTTGGAAACAACTAACAGAGTGTGGACTGACGTCTCACCTGAAGCAGTATGGGGGGATAATGGAACCAAGTTTCTGCACCCTTGAGATGTCTGAGGGGTCAATTTAGTCCAATTGTGAATACCTTCACAAAAGTCACTTCACGCACTATCCTGACCTATGAGGCCTTTGTGATCTATTATAATCACCTTTGCACAACCCTCCCTAGGGGCTGAGATGATTTATTGCTACCCTAGTAGTGATCTCCACCACTTCCCCAAGTTATACCACATGTTAGGGTCCTATAATATTGGGATTCATATTTTTGAGTTGGATATAGTTAGTCTTGTAATATTTTACATACTTTTTCTTTGTAGAGGCAACCGATGAGTTTCTCGGGAATTTTAGACCGAGATTTTGATAGGCTCTAATTTTCGACATGGAGGGTTCAACTCTCACTGTCGACCATTATAATATATGTATAAATACATTGTGATACCATTTTCCAAACGGTCAATCGGTTAGCGAAGTTGACCACCCGGTGGTCGATTTCTGACCGTTTTAAAATATGTTATTTTGTTACCCCGCCGTAGTACCAATTTCCTACCAGTTTTTTAAGGGTCATTGGTCATTTTAAGTAGGTGAAAAATTTACCTCTGCTAGCTGCCGGACTGGTCCAAATTGTCTCCTGTTTAGGAAAATCCAGCATGCTAGATGGGCTACCATGTGGTACTTGCCAATTGGTCTGTATGGATGACCAGGAAGCTAACTACGCTGATGACATCATGCTGACATTGATTGACATGTGTTTCTCCATGATTAGCTGTATTATGATCATACTCGACATCACCCTATTGCTGTTAGCAACCATATGGATGACGTCAACATCTATACTACTGACATTAGCATAACAAGTAGCACTATGGGCCCTACCTCCAAAATTTTTAGTTGTTTTGGAAAAACTTTAGCAGGCCATAACTTTCACATACGGTGTCCATTTGAGGTTCCGTTCATGTCGTTGGATTCAGAATGACGAGCTCTTCAATTTGAGACTAGTTTCACTACATTTTGAGGATTTCAAAAATTTGGCCATCTGGGATCCTCTTGGATCAATTCCTAAGGTACAAGTTAGATCCATTTACATGTTCACCTGTGCAACCATCATTAGTTTTTTAGCAAGAAGGATCTAGAATTACATCTGTTATGTTGGGTGTGGAGCATGATTGTTCAGATGTCTTTGTTTCAGATACCCCAGGAAGTTTGTACACACCTCCATGCGGGGGGGACTTGTTCCCCCTACGAGGGTTCAGGGGGGCCGATCCCCCATGGATAGGGGGTCCATGGGCCAGTAGTCCCCCGACAGGGGTTTCAGGGGCAACACCCCATAAGCTAAAAATAGATGTAAAATTGCCTTGTAAAAGTATAGTAATTTCTAGTCAATCTGGGTCGTTTATTAGGCAGATGATCTGACGATAGAACTTATGTTTAGTTTAGGGTTTTTTGCCCTAGAAGGAAACCCCTCTCTTTGTATGAGGGAATTGTATTTGACGTTGTGTAATAGATGTGTATTCTCTAAGTGACAAATAGAGAGGTGAGACTGTGAGAGAAAACTAAGGATATTACAACGGATTTGCTGTACGTTGTGTCTCTTCATCTTGCTGGATAAGAGAAAGGAAGGACTGGATGTTTAGGGTGGACATAGCCCAAAATGGGTGAACCACGTATATCTATGTCTCTCTTGTTTTATGCATTTTCTGTGTTTATATTTCTGCAATATTTCATGTGTTCCATTGCTTCGTAATATATAATTTTGTAACAACTGGTATTAGAGCCAAAGGTATATTTGGCTGATAAAATCGCAGGAAAGAAGGGTTCCTCATTCGAGTGGGAGCAATGGAAGAAGATGGTAAGTTTAGGGTCGAGAAATTTAACGGCCAAAACTTCTCACTGTGGAAGATGTATCAGATAGATCTGTACCTACCATTGGGCGGAAAAACAAAGATGCCGACGGGTATGGTAGATGAAGAATGGAACCTTCTCAGTAGAAAGGCACTCAGAACACTACAGTTGTGTCGCGTAGCATTGGTTTCCTTTAACATTTCAAAGGAAACAATGATAGAGTGTTTGATTAAGGTGGATCTATTGCAGACCATTTAAATGATTTTAATACTATTACAAGTCATCTATGTTCTCTAGGGGTAAACTTTGATGATGAAGTTAGAGCTTTGTTATTCTTGTGCTCGTTGCCAGAAAGTTGGAATGGTTTATTAATGGCCATTAGTAACTCTATTTTTGGATCTAGTACTTTAAAGTTTGATGATGTTGTCAGTGTTATCCTTAGCTAGGAAATGTGATGGAAAAGCTCCGGTGAGACATCGGGTAACACTTTGAGTGTAGAGTCCAGAGGAAGAAAAATGGAAAGAGGAAAGAGCTCAGGATATTGCAGTAAATGAAGGAAAGGTAGACCCAAGTCCAGATTAGGCATAGTGTGCTGGAAATATGGAAAGAAAGGACACCTAAAGAAAGATTGTAGATCTCAAAGGGGAAAATATGGAGATGCACAACAAGAAAACAATCATGAAGCAAACGTGACAAGTGAGGTGTTACAAGATGCTTTGATTCTTTCTTTCGAAGATATTACTGATTCCTCGGTGGTAGATTCAGGGCCCTCATTCCATGCCACACCTGATAAGAAATACTTTCATGAATATGTTCAAGGAGATCTTGGACAAGTCTGTTTGGGTGATGATAAACCCTGTAAAGTTTTTGGAATGGGTAAGGTTCTTGTAAAACAATAGAATGGAAACCAATGGCTACTAAAGGAGGTAAGGCATGTTCCAGATCTGAAGAAAAACCTAATTTAAACAGGGCAGTTAGGTGGTGAAGGTTGTGTGACAACTTTCACATATAAAGCTTGGAAGGTCACCAAAGGAGCCCTGGTAATAGCGAAAGGCAAAAAGGTTGGTATGTTGTATTTATGCAATGGTATTTCTAACTCTGTTAATGCTTTAACTTCCAAAGGAGTAGATCTAACATTATGGCATCATAGGCTCGGACACATGAGTGAGAAGGGGATGAAAATTCTTCACTCAAGGAATTTGTTGCCGAGTTTGAAGAATGTTGATTTGGACTTCTGTGAGAATTGCATTTATGGAAAATAGAAGAGAGTCAGATTTCTCAGAGTTGGGAAAGAAAAGAAGAGCTGAAAAATTAGAGCTTGTGCATACAGATGTATGGGGACCTGCTCAGGTATCATCTCTCGGTGGCTCTCGTTATTATGTTACTTTTATTGATGATGCAACTAGAAAAACTTGGATTTATTGTATTAAGAATAAATCTGATGTATTTGATACTTTCAAGAAATGGAAAGCTGTGGTTGAGATTGAGACATGAAAGAAATTGAAGTGTCTCAGATCAGACAATGGAGGTGAATATTGCATCAAAGAGTTTGATAGGTACTGTTCAGAGCATGGAATTCACAGAGAGAAGATAGTTCCAAGAACACCACAAGAAAATGGTGTGTCAGAAAGGGTGAAAAGAATAATCATGGAGCGTGCAAGGTGCATGAGATTACATGCAGGATTTCCTTTACAATTTTGGGCAGATGTTGTAGATACTGTTGTTTATCTAATAAATAGAGGGCCTTTAAGTTCCTTGGATGGTGGTGTTCTAGAGGAAGCATGGATAGGTAAAAAGGTAAACTACTCCTTTTTAAAGCCTTTTGGTTGTGATGCCTTTGTCTATATGAGTAAAGAAAATAGAACAAAGCTTGAGGCAAAGTCAAACAAATGTACCTTTATTGGATATGGTGTTAATGATTTTGGTTATCATTTATATGAGTACGAAAATCACAAAATCATTAGGAGCAGAGATGTAATATTCAGTGAAAAGGTCTTGTATAAGAATTAGTTGCAGGAAAAGAAACAGGAAAAGGAAAACAAGGAATACACAGTTCTTGATGAAATCACTGAAAAAGTAAAGGTGCCTGAAAATAATAATAATCAAGAACCATAAAAACAAAAACCACCATAATAGCAATAGGCACCCAAAACACCTGAAAGTGGTGTTAGAAGATCTACTAGGATAAGTGTACCCCTTAAATGATGCTCTCCTTCACTATATTATTTATTGTTGACTCATTTTGGTGAACCCGAATGTTATGAAGAAGCAATGCAGGTTGAAAGTAGGAAGAAGTGGGAGCTAGCCATGGAAGAAGAGATGGATTCCTTAATGCATAACCAAAATTGGGACTTAGTTAGGTTGCCTATAGGTAAAACTACATTGCATAATAGATGGGTTTACATGCTGAAGGAAGAAGATGGAGGAAAACAGAGGTACAAGGCTAGACTTGTTGTGAAGGGGTTTGCATAGAAGAAAGGTATTGATTTTGATGAAATATTTTCTCCTATTGTTAAAATGACTTCAATTAGAACTATTTTAAGTCTAGTAGCAGTTGAAGATTTGCATCTTGAGCAGTTACATGTAAAGACAACCTTTCTCCATGGGGATTTGGAGGAAGAGATATATATGCAGCAGCCACAAGGATATGAGGTAAAAGGGAAGGAGAAACTAGTGTGCAAGTTGAAGAAGAGCTTGTATGGATTAAAACAGGCTCCAAGGCAGTGTTATCTAAAATTTGACAAGTTTATGTCTGAACAATGTTATACTAGATGTCACTCTGATCATTGTGTTTATCTGAAAAATAAAAATGATGGCACCTATATTATATTGTTATTGTATGTAGATGACATACTTGTTGCAGGGTCTAACATGCAGAAAATAATTGTGCTCAAAAGAAAATAGGCAAATTCGTTTGCAATGAAGGATTTGGGAGCTGCAAAACAAATCCTTGGTATGAGAATAACTAGAGATAGGAAAAATCGCAAATTAACATTGTCTCAGAATGAGTACATACAAAAGGAGTTGAAAAGATTTAATATGCACAATGCAAAACCAGTTAGTACCCCTTTTACTAACCATTTCAAACATAGTAAGGAAATGTGCCCAAAGACCCAAGAAGACATGGATTATATGTCTAAAGTTCCATATGCATCAGCAGTTGGAAGCTTAATGTATGCAATGGTCTGCACAAGGTCTGATATTGCACATGCAATGGGAGTTGTAAGCAGGTAAACGAACAATCCAAGAAAGGAACATTGGATGGCAGTGAAATGGATTCTCAGATATTTGAGAGGTACCACAAATCAGGCATGATGCTTTGGTGGTTCAAACATTTCTCTACAGGGATATGTTGATGCAGATATGGCAAGTGACAGAGATAATAGGAGGAGAACTACAGGATATGTATTTACTGTAGGTGGAACATTTGTCAGTTGGGTTTCAAAAGTCCAAACTGTTGTTGCACTTTCAACAACAGAAGCAGAGTATGTTGTTGCTACAGAGGCTAGTAAAGAAATGATTTGGTTACAAATGTTTATGGGTGAATTGGGTAAGGAGCATGATATGGGCACGTTATACAGTGATAGCCAAAGTGCCATTCATCTTGCAAAGAAATCAACATTTCATTCCAGGACTAAACACATACAACTCAAGTACCATTTCATACGATCAGTGTTGGAAGATGGAGAGTTGAAGCTGGAAAAGAACACACTAGCCAGAATCCTACAAATATGCTAACAAAAGTTGTAACCAGGGAGAAACTAAGAATATGCTCAGTTTCAATTGATCTTCAAGGATGATGATGGATATGAGAAACAACCAGGTCCAAAGAGGAGTCATTGTCCAACAAATGAAGCAGTGATGGAGTTGCTACAATCATTCTCCAAGTGGGAGCATGATTATTCAGAGGTCTTTGTTTCAGCTGGATGTATACCCTAGGAAGTTTGTACACCCCTCCACGCGGGGTGGTGCGGGGGGGACTTGTTCCCCCCGCGGGGGTTCAGGGGGGCCAATCCCCTCTAGCTGGGGGGTGTAGGGGCCAGTGGTCCCCCGACGGGGGTTTCTGGGGCAACGCCCCCGAAGCTAAAATATATGTAAAATTGCCTTGTGAAAGTATAGTAATTTCTAATCAATCTGGGCCGCTTATTAAGCGAATGATCTGACGTTAGAAATTATCTTTAGTTTAGGGCTTTTTTTCTAGAAGGAAACCCCTCTCTTTGTATGAGGGAATTGTATTTGAGGCTGTGTAATAGATGTGTATTCTCTGAGCGAGAAACAAAGAGGTGAGACTGTGAGAGAAAACAAAGGATATTACAGCGGATCTGCTATAGGTTGTCTCCATTCCTTTTACTGGGTAATAGAAATGAAGGACTGGCTATTTGTGGTGGACGTAGCCCAAACTGGGTGAACCACGTATATCTGTATCTCTCTTGTTTTATGCGTTTTCTTTGTTTATATTTCTGCAATATTTTATGTGTTCCATTGCTCCGTAATATATAATTTTCTAACATCTTATATATATGCACCTACACCATTATGAATAATATTTAATTAAATGAAATAATTATAAGCCTAGGTGAGATCATCTCCACTTGATTCCTTGCAGTGTAATTTCCCTCTCTTGAGGTTGATCCTTAAGATGAAGAGAGGGAAATTACATGCTTTTAACATGTTCAAAATGACATAAAATAAAATTTTTGAAATCTCTATATGATATCTATTCTCCCACTTGAAGCCAAATGAAGAGTCTTGAATCAAGTTACACCGAGTCCTACCATGCCTCTACATAACTCATGTTTATTTATTTGTAGAACTTCAATGAGCATATTAGCGGGATTTTTATCTGTATGGAACTTTTCCAAAAAAATAAAAATACTTCCTCCAACAAATGATGGATCCAATGGTACCTTAACTCAATGTGCTTAGCTTTTGAGTGAAATGTTGGTTTCTTTCCAAGTGAATCACACTATGACTATTTCAATATAGCACATGCTTGTCCTACTTTATTTCTATCTCTCCTAGGAGCTATTGCATCCACAATCTCTCTTTATAAGCTTTCGTTGCAACTATGTACTCTGCTTACACCCAGGATACTGCTTCACCTACAAATGTATACAAATACCCTGGAGTGGACTTTCTGGTGTCCATATCTTCGACTATATTTTCATCTGTAAATCCTTCAAGAATACTACTATTATGACCAAAACACAAGCCATAATGAATAGTACCCTTTAGATACCTCAAAATCCATTTTACTTCTTTCTAATGTTGTTTTCCTAGATTGGAAAGGAACCTGCTCACTACTCCCACTGAATATGCAATATCTAGTTGTGTGCATACCATGACATACATCATGCTACTAATTGCTGAAGCATAATGAATCTTTCTCATGTCTTCCTTCTCCTTGTCATCACTAGGACATAACTCAATACTCAGCTTAAAGTGGGTTGAAAGGGTTATACCAACTCGCTTGGAATCCTTCATACTTGAAATATTTTTCTTGTGATGAAAAAAGATAAATTATTTTTCCTCTTATGTATGATCCTCATGCCTAATATTTGTTGTGCTAGACTCAAATCCTTCATTACATATTTTATTCTGAAATATTTCTTCAACCTATTGATCATATTCTTATAATGTATAATAATCAGCATGTCATCCCCATATAATAATAATATTATATACTTTCCTTAATCATACCTCTTTATATAGACATAATAGTCAACCTCCAACCTATGAAAACCATGTTCCAACATGAATGAATCAAATTCATTATACCATTATCGAGGTGCTTGTTTCTACCCATAGAGGCTCTTCTTTAACCTATAAACTAAGTATTCCTTACCCTTTTCTATGAAGCCTGTTACGCAGTAATTTGTCACTGTCTCCCTGTCAGTCTTCTTGCTGTGTCATGAGACCAAATTAATCATGCTCATGCTCTCTAATGTTGCCAAATGACCCACTTTGCCAAAGTTCTTCTATCATCATGACTGTTGTAAAAATAAACGCGCTGATGAGCGCTCCAAAGCAAACTTAATGCGCTGCCAGCGCGGAAGCACACGTGATTCCCGTGCTGGTCGGATTTCATGGGACAGCGCGTCTGTTACTTATATCTGATCGCGCTGATATGACTTTTTTTGTTATTCAACAGCAATGTCAGCGCTCCAGTGCAGTTATTGACCCCCGATGATCCAGTCTGGGCAAGTTTGTTCTAACAGCCGACCTTCCAGATGACTCCAGACCTGGTTGTTGGCCTTGTAAATGTCACCCTCCCTTCTTTGGCATGTCTGTTTCGTCATTTGAGCCACCTTCCTTGGAGATAAGCTCATCCTCCCACCATTCATGGAGACTCCTTCTCCTATTTAAGCCTCCACCATTGCCATGAGCTACTAGTTTGGAATTCATTGTGTTTGGAGTGTTGCTGATAGTATGTGAGCTTGATAGGTAGCTGGTGTGACAAGTGTGGGATTGCTAGACTGCTTAAGGAAGGTTGTGAAGTGTTTCCATCTTGTGTAAACTTGTGTGAGAGTGAGTTTTGTCTTGGGATATCTACTTTCAAGGGTGAATGCTTGAGGGACTTGCTGGCTGGACCCAGCCAAAGGAGGATTTGACGTCAGAACTTGGTTGTATTCTCTTTTTTTTTTATCAATAATAATAGACGACTATCATTATGGTTCCACTCATGTGTCTTTATTATGATGTTTGAGTTGTATCCTTCCTCTGAACTGATACATAGTTGCCATTTCCCGAATTTTATGCTTTGTATTTGTCTTGTTTCTTTGCATGTGCAGGTGTCTATTCACGGAGATCTGAGGATTGTGAACCGTGTGAATTGGAAGGCGACGACCCTTCTACAAATATAAGCGTTGGATTCGAGGTAGGCTCTCATCTTGGCCTTTATTTTGCAATTAGGAACCTACGTGTTAGCGTTGTTTGATTGTTGCTAGACCTCAGTTAGGCTAGTGGGATAGCCTTTGTCCGCAGTGGGGATTTACCTACACAACAATTTGGCGACCATACTGGGGACAACCTTTGGCCTCTGTTGGTCCGTCTTATACATATCTTGGGCAACCTTCTGGAAACCCGGGACAACCTTACGCGCAACAAGGACAACCCGGAAACCAGCAAGGTTACCCTTCTGGGCAAGGTGGCCAGCCTTACATGCAGCAAGGCCAGCCCACTGCTCAGCCTAGTCTGCCATCTGGTCTACAAGGAAAACCTTCGGTTGCACAAGGACAACCAAAACCCCAACAAGTTCAACCTTCTGGGCAAGTAGGTCCGCCTCAGATCCAACCAGAACAACCTTCCGGCCAGATGGCCCAACCTCAGTCTTCGCAAGGATATCTCTCTGGGGCGGCTCAACCGGGCATGCAGATGGTTCCTGCTTCTCAAGCTCAACTCAGTTACCAACCCTATAATCAAACTGGTCTCCAGCCACAAGGTGGGTACCAATCCCAACCTTCTTATCAGATGCCGCCTGGTTCCCAGGCTCAATATGGAGCCCAGTAACCATATGGATACCAGCAACCCCAGGGGCCAAATCAATTCGCCCCGTATCAAAATTACCAACAGGCGCAGGTCAGCCCTTATCAAAATTATCAGCAACCCAATGTTGCTCCTACATGACAGTATGGTAACCAATGGGGCGCTGGGGGGCAGAACCAGAATCAACCATCCGGTTACGGATATAACCCTTATGGACAAAGTTCCTATGGACAAGGTCCTTTTGGACCTGGTCCGTCCGGACAAGGTCAATGGGGGCAACCAGCAACTGGATGGAACTCTGGCCCTACCTCATTTTCGCAGATGTCCTTCAACCCGCAGCTACCATTTCTAACGACGTTGGAACTGCCCGATGTGTCGAAGTTAAGAAATGATCCTATTTTGCATAATCCACAATGGCCACTAGCTCTAACTAAGATAACCGAAGACTGTCCCAAATTCGACGGCAAAGTTGGAGAGGATCCTCAAGCCCATGTAATGACTTATCACCTATGGTGTTCGTCTAATTCATGGCTTGATGATTCGGTTCGACTTCGCCTTTTCCAAAGGACACTCACCGGCTCCGCTGCTAAATGGTACATTGAATTGACCCGTGGGTCTTTTCAAGATTTCAATTCATTGGCTATGGCATTCCTCACTCATTTTTTGTTACCCATTTGGTACGAGACAGGGACCCATATCCTTACGTCTCTCAAGCAGGATACGGCTACACACATCTCTGATCATATACATGAATGGAGAAGGCGTCGCCGGTTGATCAAGTTTTGGATTCCTGATCAACTCCTCACCGATTGGTTCACAACTTCTTTTGTCCCTAAGATTGCACGGGACATTGCTATGGGAGCCTGTGTGACTGAAGAGCAAGCGATCGCGCGTGCTCAGTACCTTGACTTAGTTTACTCTCAGTCAGGTACTTTGTATGAGTATTTTCCCGATGCCCCGAGACCCGGTACATCCAAGGCTCCACCAAAGCCATCTGTTGATGGAGTTATTGGCTATGTGAATCCGTCGTCCAAAAAATCATCCTCGAACCCTGGGAAGCAAAAGTCGAATGCTTCTAACGAAAACACTTCTCAGGGTGGTTCAAATTCTGGAAGTATTTCCGAGGTTAACGCCGTCCAGTCCACCACGGCGAGTAAGGCCTCAAAAGGAAAGAAAAAGGGGAAAGCAAAGAATAAGTCTGAACAACCTAAACAGGATTCCTCCAAACCTCCATCTGAGGAAGGAGCTAAGCGCAAACCCAAATATCCTTGTCTCGTCTGTGATGAGGATCACTATACTAAAGACTGCCCAAGGCAGTCCAAGGTTAGTCGTTTGTTGAAAGGCGCTCCTGGGATTCCTACGGTTCTTAAAGAACCTTTCCCCTCTTAACAGACTCAAATGGTGGCTGATCCATCTTCGTCTTCTTCTCCCTTTGGTTCCCAAGTCTTCATGGTTGGATCCATTCCTGTTCATGTAACCACTCGAACAAAGGAGTATCCGTCGTCCGCCGGGAAGGAGCCCGAGGTTCCCTCAAGTGCTCCTTCGTCTAGCTCTGGTCCGCTCCATATCGAGAGACCAAGTACTGAGACAACCATCCGACCCCCTCCCAAAGGAGTACTCAGGAGATCATCTTACAACCCAAATGCTCGTGCTGCTCAGCACTACAACATAGTTGAGGACTTAGTGCAGGCTCCGTCGGCTATGTCCGCCTTAGAAGTTCTCTAGAGCTGCCCCCCTCAGAGGAAGTCCCTGCTATCTGCCATCGGTGGCATCGACTCGACAGATTCGGATCTAATTACCTTTGATCTCGAGAGCCATGTCCCAAGGCTGCCTCATCAGATCGCTTTTCTTATACAAGTCATCATCAATTCAAAAACAATTCATCGTACGGTTATTGATGAGGGCGCGTCAACTTGCATCATGTCTATTGCTTGTTGGAAAGCGATAGGGTCTCCGACTCTGAGCCAGTCTCCTACGACACTGGAGGCCTTCGATGGGAGAGAATCTCATCCCTATGGTATTCTTCAACGATTTCCGATCACTTTAGAAGGGAAAACCGTTGAAGTAGAAGTTGAGGTCGTTGACGCAAATCTTACTTACAACCTCCTTCTGGGCCGGAGTTGGACGTATGCCATGCGTGCCGTGGCTTCATCCCTCTTCCGTGTCATCCGTTTCCTTCACCAAGGGAAATTTGTCACGGTAGACTAGCTCTCCTTCTTCGCTTCTTCTTTTGAAGGAAATGTGCCTTTCGTGGAGCATACCTCCATCCCTTTTGAGAGTGTGGGAGCCGGGCTCTTCAAAGATCCTGCCCTTATGGGTGTTTTCTCACTCCCACCTCCCAACCTCGCCTCCATCAATATGATTTCAGTTTGTTCTGATCCCTAGGTCCTTCCCCCCATCGACCAAATCGAATCATGGGGCAAGGAGATGCCGTTGAGTCCCGCCGAGCTCAACTACATCGAAATCGCTGCTGTATCGGCTCCTCCTGCTGAACCCGCTTCTTTAAGCGGAGCTCTACCATACGACTTTCCCCTTGGCTTTGGAGAAGTGCCTCCTCAGATCCATTAAAGGAAATTTTCCCTTCCGACGAAGCCATCATAGAGACCATGTCTCTCGAGGAACCTCCGTGGTTCAATCTTCACCACCGTTCCTCGTTTCTCCCTACCCTTCGGGAAACGTTGGCTTGTCTCGAGTGGTTTGCTCCGTGTCTCCCTCCACAACCTCTTCAGATGCCTATTCAGATCTATCAAGTATCGTCTGAAGGGAATTTGGGGAACATTACGTAGACCCAACCTATTGACATCTCTGTCAAACCAGGGATTTTCGAGAACATCTATATAGGAGTCACTTGCACTCCTGAGGAGATTCAAATATATATAACACTTTTTCGTGAGTTCCGTGACGTCTTTGCATGGTCTTATGAAGAGATGCCCGGCATTGATCCAAACATTGTAGTGCATGAGATACCTACGTATCCAGGAGCCAAACCTGTTCGTCAGCGTTTACGCCCTGTGAACCCCCGCAAGGCCGCAACTATCAAAGCAGAAGTTGAAAAACTTCTTAAAGCTGGTTTCATTTACCCTATCCCACTCACAGATTGGGTCTCTAACATTGTCCCTGTGGATAAAAAGCAGGGTACTATTCGTGTCTGTGTCGATTATTGCGATATTAACCGAGCTTGCCCGAAAGATAACTACCCCAAACCTTTCATTGACCAACTCATTGATGAGTGTGCTGGGAGTGAGATATATTCGTTTATGGATGGCTTTTCTGGCTACAACCAGATTAATATCGCGCCCGCTGATCAACACAAGACGGCCTTTATCTGTCCGTGGGTACTTTCGCTTACAAAAAGCTTCCTTTCGGTCTCAAGAATGCCAGTGCCACTTTTCAACGTGTGATGTCTTACGCCTTTCACGATATCCGGCACATCGTACATCCTTATCTGGATGACCTTCCCGCTCATTCGGCTAAGCGCCCGGACCACTCATCACATCTCCGCAAGATTTTTCTCCGCTGTCGACACTACAATATCCGACTTAACTGCATAAATGTGTCTTCTGCGTAGAATCTGGTCGACTTCTCGGGTTTATCGTCTCCCAAGAGGGCATCCGTTTGGATCCCCTTAAAGTCGAAGCCATTTTGAATCTTCCTCCCCCTGATTCTTTGTGGCAACTGCAGAGTTTGCAGGGTAAAGCAAACTTCTTGCGACGATTTATCCCGAATTATTCCGAAGTGGCAAAAGATTTCACGCAGTTACTCAATCGCGACACCCCGTTTCGATGGGATGCCATAGTTGAGGAGTCTTTTGCACATCTTAAAACTCTTCTAGTTTCCGCCCCTTTGTTGCGGCCTCCGAATTATCATCGCGATTACACGTTGTATTTGGCCGCTGCTGATACCACCATCGGTATGGTTCTGGTTCAGGATGACGATGATGGCATCGAACATGTTATCTACTACCTTAGCTGCAACTTGTTAGATACGGAAACTCGATATGCTTATGTCGAGAAGTTGGCCCCCGCTGCTGTTTGCGCTGTTCAACGTTTCCGTCACTACATCTTGTTGTGTACTACGACAATGATCTCCGATTGCAACCCCATGACCTATATTCTGTCATGCCAGTTGCTGGGGGGCAAATACTCGAAGTGGATAGTCATCCTCCAAGAGTTTGACTTGGAATTCACTGCTGCCAAGTCTAAGAAATCACTTGTCTTCGCCGAGCTGTTGTGTTCTTTGCCAACCCCTGCTGCCTCCTCTCAGTTAGAGGATTCATTCCAGACAAAACTCTCTTCCTCATCAGCACCCTCAATCCTTGGTATGGGGATATTATTGTCTACTTGCAGACATCCTCCTTCCGTCTCGAGACCTCTAAGGATCCGACATCAAGCCCAACCATATCGCATCGTTGGGGACACCCTGTACCATCTCGGTGTTGATTCTATTCTTCGCCGATGCTTGACCTTCGAAGAAGCAGAGAGAGTTCTGAATGACTGTCACTCTGGTGCTTGTGGTGGTCACATGTCTGGATATGCCACCGCACAGAAAATCCTCCGTGCCTGCTATTTCTGGCCCTCCATTTTCAAGGATTGCATTCTTGCTGTCCGTTCATGTCATGAGTGCCAGATTTACCAACGGAAGATGCATGCACCCCCTGCTCCGCTGCACCCCGTTGTAACCGTCGGCCCCTTTGCCAAATGGGGCATCGATTATGTGACCTGTAACCCTCGCTCGGCCGGGGGGCATGGGTACATCATCGT
>APFE030045122.1:10007-25861 GCA_000404065.3 Pinus taeda | reverse complement strand
AACAAGCCACAAAGTAAGTTCCTCCATGCTGGAGAGGGACGAGAGATTGTGACAATAGCAGTACAGGTAAGTACAGTTATTTGTTTGTAGTCTAAGATGCATTCCTGTTATAGAAACATTAATCGATCTGTAAGTCAGAATATAGAATGAACAGAAAGATAATCTCAGCCTGTTAAAAGAAAACAAGCATCTAATGCTAGAACGCAGGAATGAATTATAAATACAGTAAAATTCATTAAAAATCACTAAACAACAACCGAGTAGGAGTGCTGTATGAACTCAGTCGATTCTCAGCAGCACCAGAGATTCAAGAAAACGGATTTATCATTATATATCTTTTACGGAATGATATGATGTATATATTATTATTATTATGCATATAACAGCAGTATAACGATACAACGACAAGTAGGAAATCGGGACAATATGCGCAGGGAATATTGTAAATCATATGAACATTTATATAATGTCAGAGGACAGCAAAATAAGGTGTGTATTGTCCACACACAATAACCAACCAACCGAGATATCGGTGGAATGACTAACCATAATTATCTGTTCTCAAGAAAAGACAGAACACTGGTGCCAACAGTAATGAGTAAAGCAACCCGTAAATCATCCAAACCCTCGTGAGGGTTAAGACTATGCAGAGATAACAATAAGGAAATACGGATTCGCAAATAATATAAATCTTGAAAAGATTTCAGGAAAAGATGGAGGTAATTCATATCATATTAAATCAACTACCTGAAGTGACGAGTAATTCGTATATCACAGTTATACTTCTTCTATAAACAAAAAGGGAAGTTTACAGTTGTTCTATCAACGAGACCCATGAGAATCAGGATGGTCCAAGCACACCGTTAATTCCGGCACGGAGACCATCCAAAGGTCACATCCTAATACTCTGTACATAAAATAATAGCAAATAACGAAATAACATTTTTGCCTATTGTAGCGCACAGCTATACCATAGCGGATATTAACAACATAAATTCCAGAAAATAAATATCACAGATTAATAAACCTTGCCGAATGCTCGGAATCACATCGTTAAACTGAAAACATAGCACATTCTAGAACCAAAGGAATTTGAACGTCATATTATATACTGAATGTCAAAAAATACAACTGTCTATACATTTATCAGTGACAAAAATAGTATGTACAGACTAAATGTGCACGGCGTGGCCGACCGAGCCAGCGAGAATAGAATTTCAATTAACAATATCCTTACGGTAGGGAAACTTAGAATGTCGTTCTGGAAAACAACACTGAAATACTATATTTAACATCAGAAACCTCTGAGTTCCGTCCAGGCGCGGAAATACCGCTGCCCATAAGGACTTTTGAGGCCAGAACCCTGGCTGCAAGTTATGGGGGTCGCCTTAGACAAATATAGACCACAGGGAAACATCTTCCCATCAGGAAGTAGTGAAATTACCTGGCAGGAAAGGGGAAGAGTCATTATACATCTAATAGCAACCATATATTAAACCCTAAAGCAAGTTCTGCGGACTCACCTGTTGATACTGCGCGCGGAGCCGAAATGAAGGTGGCAGAAAGTCCATCGAATCCCTGTCAACAGAGTAATGAGAATAATGGTGAGCGCAATTCATAAAACCCTGTGGTAAACCCTTATTTAATAATGATGCAAGGAAAACAAAGGATACCTGTTAAAGTTTAATGATGCAAAGAAAACAAAGGATACCTGTTAAAGTTGTGCCGGAGCGAGATGCCACAGGTATTCGCCGTGTCTGGGCCCATCAATAACCAGGGTTTCACATCGAAGCCGACTACAAAAGTGGAAGGCAGACGGCCATAGTCGGACAGGAAATAACCGCGAAAAGAATGAACTATTAAGCATATAACATAAAACCCTAAAACCTCTGATAGCTGGCCAGCAATCTCCAACCGTCCGATTAAGGATGATGAACCTCTGCCGTGGATCTTGTCAATGATCCCGAGGAGATCACGACTGCCTGCAACATTAATGTCATTCACTGTATCCCAGAGACTGTAAGTCCAGTCGGATGGAATAATCCAGAGACGGCCCAGCTGTCACCTTCTCCGGCAAGGAAGGTTTACAACGTTATTGCTAAGTGTCCGATGGTTGCGTAGAATTGATGGCAACATTGATCCCTACGCCGCATTTAATTGCAAGGGTCATACATGAACGTTAGACTCTGTATTCGCGGAGGATTAATTAACACCTTATGAACCCTTGTTTATAATGTCAATTACATAACGATCGATCGATCACCGAATGGGTTCAAGGATTCAATGGTCGATAGACTATTGAATGGGGTCCAGTTAATTAATATTATGGACATGCATAAGGGTAAGTTGTATTAGTTAAAAGTATTGATTTATTTCACCTCTTGCTATGTGTGAAATTAACAATCAAAAATTTTATTTTACCCATGTATGGGTAAGTATTATTTAGGAACATGACATGTGGTATCAGAGCCCAGTTACAGAACTGAGGCCTCTGGGTAAAGACAGATGAATTCATAGAGACATTTTAAACAAAAAAAAAAAAAGATTATGGATCTTCTTTATCATTACCCATTCACCTTGTTTGAATGAAGTATAGGATCAGAAAGTTTAAGAAGCTACAGCATGAGGAGAGCAGATAACACAACTTGACAACCTATGATGGGACAGGGGGCACCTGGCCCCGAACATAATCCTGAACTGTGGGTGCAGCTTGGGGAAGAGGCCAGAGTTACAAATCAAGCCATCCTGGAAACAGTACAGGAACTTAAAAATGAGATGGCAAGGCTACGGGAAGACAATGCCAGACTTACAATGGAACAAGAAAGGATCCTGAAGAGTTTGTCTGATCGACAGAATCAACCACCAATTAATCCTAGCACTGAGCAGCCAAGGATGTCCGAAGAACAGAACCATTATATACCCCTTGAAGGATCAGAGGAACAAGAGGAATGTTTCGATAATGTAATTGAACAGCAAACTTCGAAAAGGCAAAGGGTGGAGCTACAAGGGGAATTTCGCAAAATTAAACCACCACATTTTGACGGGGAACAAGAAGAAGCAGCTGAAGCATGGCTAATCAATATGAATAAGTATTTCCAGCTTTACGAATATGACCACAATCTTAAAGCACGATTGGCTATCTTTCAGCTACAGGGAAAGGCCACCTTATGGTGGGAAGAATTAAAAATATAAAAGGAGTTACTGAACAAACTATTACTTGGGATAACTTTCAAAGATATTTTAAAGAAAGGTATTTAACTGAACGCTTCTACGATGAGAAAGCAAGAGAGTTCCATGATCTGCATTTGGGGCAGCAGACTATGGACGAATTTATCACCCGTTTTACTTCCTTACTCCGCTATGTGCCATACATAAGGGAAGAAAAGGCAAAAGTACAGAGATTTGTTAGCAGCTTACCGCCCTACATGCAAGAGAGGATTGAATTTGATAATCCAAAATCAATGGACGAGGTAATCCGCAAAGCCAGAATCTGTTACCAACAAAGCAAGCAAAAAGGGGAAGCTGCTGGTCGAAAATGGAATGAGAAAAAGAGCTTTAAGTCAATAGGATACAACAAAGGAAATCGTAACAGTGGAAGTAAAGGAAATGGTAAGGGACAAAATAGCAGAACCACAACAAGAACCACATCCAAATTTAGACCTACTAATGAGTCTAAAGTCAGTGAACAGCATGCACGATTGGACAGTGAAGGTACAGTAAGATCCCCGGTGCAATGCTGGAGTTGCGAAGGACCCCATTATATCAAAAACTGTCCACAGCGAAAAGGGACTGAACAAATATCTCAAATTCACGAAGCATCAACAGTCGGCGAGATAGGACGCAGTGTACCCAGGATTAATGTGGCTTTGGAAGACCGTCAGGCGGAGTATCAGCCAACCATGGTCGAATTCGAAGGTAACATTTTAAACCTTACTGTCTCTGTTTTAATTGACCCTGGGGCTACACTAAGTTATGTAAGCCCAAAGGTGGTAGAACGTTGTAATTTGCAGTCTGTTAAGTTTAAAAACCCATGGCTGGTACAATTAGCTACAGGAGCCAAAAGACGAGTGACAACTAAAATTAAGGACTGCTCTTTCACTATAGCAGGACAGCCAGTAACGGCTGATTTAAACGTACTTCCCCTGGGCTCCTATGATATTCTAATTGGTATGGATTGGCTGGAAAAACACTGGTCATTAGTAGATTATAAAACTAAAGTTATCTACGTTAGAGATCAGCATGGAAGCAGGAAAGAAATGCAAGGAATTAAACGACCTGTGCAAGTTCGACCAATAACAGCAAACCAGCTCGTAAAATGTATTCGGAAAGGGTGCCAGGTCTATGCCATTCAGGTGGGTTATGCAAATTCTAAAGATAAAACAGCTGTTCTGAATAACATCCCTGTGATTCAGGAATTCGCAGATGTATTTCCAGAAGAAATTCCTGGGCTACCACCAAGAAGAAACATAGATTTTACCATTGAGTTGGTTCCGGGAGCAGCACCAGTGTCACGGGCACCCTATAGAATGAGTGTACCCGAACTAACAGAATTAAAAATGAGGTTGCAGGAATTATTAGACAAAGATTACATACGTCCTAGTGTGTCCCCATGGGGAGCCCCAGTACTATTTGTCAAGAAAAAGGACGGAACTCTCCGGATGTGTATAGATTATCGACAGTTAAATAAGTTGACCATTAAGAATAAATATCCTCTACCTCGGATCGATGAACTATTCGATCAAGTAAAAGGTGCGACGGTGTTCTCTAAAATCGATCTGCGATCAGGTTACCATCAGATCCGAATTAAAGAAGAAGATATCGCTAAAACAACTTTTAGAACAAGATATGGTCATTATGAGTTCGTGGTGTTGCCGTTCGGACTGACCAACGCCCCTGCAACTTTCATGTGTTTAATGAACAGTATTTTCCATCGTTATTTGGACAGATTTGTGCTGGTATTTATTGACGACATACTAATATACTCTCCCACAATGGAAGAACATCATGAACATCTTAGAATGGTGTTACAGACACTTCGAGAACATCAGCTATACACAAAGTTTAGTAAGTGTGATTTCTTTAAAGAAGAAATCCAATATTTGGGCCATGTAATTACTAAGGATGGGATCGTAGTAGACCCGGAAAAGATAAAGGCCATAATGGAGTGGCCTGTACCAAAAGATGTGGCAGATGTTCGATCCTTTATGGGGTTGGCTGGTTATTATAGGAGGTTTGTAGAGGGCTTTTCTAGAGTAGCATATCCTATTACCTCATTGCAGAAAAAGGGAAAAGCATTTCATTGGACCACAAACTGCCAGAAACGTTTTGAACGATTAAAACACCTACTCACTACAGCACCTATTTTGAGTATAACTGATCCTGAAAAAGATTACGTAGTGTGTACGGACACAAGCAAAGAAGGAGTAGGGGGAGTCCTGATGCAAGAAGGCAAGGTGATTGCATACGAGTCTCGAAAGTTAAAAGAGCATGAGCAGAAATACTTTGCTTATGATTTGGAATTGGCTGTCGTCATTCATGCCTTAAAAATGTGGCGGCATTATCTAGTGGGCAGAAAATTCTTGTTGCTTACCGATCATCATAGTTTAACCAACTATTTCAGCCACCCACCTTAAATGCTAGACAAGCGCGGTGGGTAGATTTTTTAAGTGGCTTTGATTTTTAGATTAAACATCTGCAAGGAAAAGAAAACCGAGTAGCAGATGCTTTAAGTCGGAAAATACAACATTTATATGAAATTTCCATTAGTGGGTGGAAGAATTCCTTCTTGGAGAAGGTGAAGGAAGTCTCAAATCAAGATGTTGAATATCAGCAGCTAAAGCTGCAAATACAACAATCCGTCAATACGACAAACCAACAAGAATATGAGGTAGATGATGCTGGAATGATATATTTCAAACGAAGATTATACATACCAAACCAAGACCAAATTAAGAATCTGATTATGGATGAATTCCATATCAGCCATTATGCGGGACACCCAGGATACCAGAAAATGATTACCGCAATCCGAAAGGAGTACTTCTGGCCAGGAATGAAGAAGAACATTGCCGAGTACTTGGCACGATGTTTAGAATGCCAGCAGATTAAAGCAGAGCACCAGCATCCAGCAGGATTGCTCCAACCATTACCTATCCCAGAATGGAAGTGGGAAGTCATTTCCATGGATTTTATCACAGGTTTGCCTAAGACAAAAAGAAACAACGATTCTATTATGGTGGTAGTAGACAAGTTAAGTAAAGCTGCACATTTTATACCTGTACAATCCACATACAAAGCTGTACAGATTGCTCATATTTTTATGCAGCATGTATTTAAGTTACATGGGCTTCCAAAAACGATAATTTCCGATCGTGATGTGAAGTTCACATCAGCCTTTTGGAGGACACTATTCCCTGATTTAGGAACCCAATTAAATTTCAGCACAACATACCATCCTCAGACTGATGGTCAAACGGAACGAGTGAACCAAGTGGTGGAAGACATGTTAAGGGCTTATGTTATGCAGCAACCCACGCTGTGGGAGGAATATTTACATCTGGTGGAATTTGCGTATAACAATGGGTATCATACCTCTACGCAGATGAGCCCATTTGAAGTCATGTATGGTCGAAAATGTCGTACACCCTCTAGTTGGGGAGGACCCGAAGATAAATTGAGTCTAGGACCTGAGATGCTTAAGGAAATGGAAGACATGGTAAAAAGAGTGCGCGTTAATCTGAGAGCTGCTCAAGATAGACAGAAAAATTTTGCTGATCGGAAAATAAGGTTCAAGGAGTACCAATTTGGGGACCACGTTTATATCAGAATTCAAGCTAAAAGGAGTACCTTACAGTGGAGTGGTTGTGCCAAATTGGCACTTCGATACTGTGGACCCTTTCAAGTCTTGGCCAGGATTGGACCGGTGGCTTACCAGCTTGCCTTGCCAAGTCACATTCGGGTCCACAATGTGTTCCATGTCTCAGTTCTAAAGAAATATGTCTATGACCCTAAGCATGTAATCTGATGGCAAGATATTCAGGTGGGAGTTACTACTACAATAAACCTGTTAATTCAATGTTGAAGGAAAAACTAACTTAAGAAATTGTGCAATGCAGGTCGAACCGGAAGGAGAGGTTCTGGTCGAACCTCTGAACATCCTCGACCGGAGAGAAGTGCAGCTGCGGAAACGAGTTATTACCCAAGTTAAGATACAATGGCGACATTATGGACCTTAGGAGGCCAATTGGGAGGATGAAGAACTAATGAGGAAAACTTATCCAGCTCTGTTCATGGCTAGAAGACACCGAGACGGTGTCCAATCTCAGGGGGAGGAGATGTAATGACCGGATAATTTACGGAAATAAATCTTCTGTTTTACCATTGTAAGTAAATATGGAACAGAGATTATTATTTTTGTTGTGAAAAATGATTTGAATATTATTAATTCAAAATGAGAATACAAATTGAGTGATTACACATAACACTTTCTATGAGGAAGTTATCCTCTTTTCTTGCCAGTTAATAAGCAGTTGCTAACAGGGAAAAAACCCTAACTTTTTTCCTATTTTCCTTAGAAAAGGAAAAGGAAAAGACCCGGTTGTTAAGGAACAAACGGGGGAAAAGAAGGCAGAAAGAAAAGAAAGGAAGAAGGTGCTAAGTCAGGTAAGGACCAGATAGCACAGACACAAGTTGTGTAATATTTTTGCTGAAGACAGTGGTCTGGAAAAAGAGCTTGGGGGGAGATTTAGTCTAGTGGACTAAATCTCATGGTTGGGAGGAGAACAAGCCACAAAGTAAGTTCCTCCATGCTGGAGAGGGACGAGAGATTGTGACAACAGCAGTACAGGTAAGTACAGTTATTTGTTTATAGTCTAAGATACATTCCTGTTATAGAAACATTAATCGATCTGTAAGTCAGAATATAGAATGAACAGAAATATAATCTCAGCCTGTTAAGAAAAAAAAAAACAAAAACAAGCATCTAATGCTAGAACGCAGGAATGAAACTATAAATACAGTAAAATTCACTAAACAGCAACCGAGTAGGAGTGCTGTCGATTCTCAGCAGTAATAGAGATTCAGAAAACGGATTTGTCATTATATATCTTTTACAGAATGATATGATGTATATGTTATTATTATTATGCATATAATAGCAGTATAACGATACAATGACAAGTAGGAAATCGGGACAATATGCGCAGGCAATACTATAAATCATATGAACATTTATATAATGTCAGAGGATAGCAAAATAAGGTGTGTATTGTCCGTACACAATAACCAACCAACCGAGATATCGGTGGAATGACTAACCATAATTATCTGTTCTCAAGAAAAGACAGAACACTAGTGCCAACAGTAATGAGTAAAGAAACCCGTTAACCATCCAAACCCTCGTGAGGGTTAAGACTATGCAGAGATAACAATAATGAAATACGGATTCGCAAATAATTTAAATCTTGAAAAGATTTCAGGGAAAGATGGAGGTAATTCATATCATATTAAATCAACTGCCTGAAGTGACGAGTAATTTATATATCATAGTATACTTCTTCTATAAACAAAAAAGGAAGTTTACAGTTGTTTTATCAATGAGACCCATGGGAATCAGGACGGTCCAAGCACACCGTTAATTCCGGCGCCGAGACCATCCAAGGGTCACATCCTAATACGCTGTACATAAAATAATAGCAAATAACGAAATAACAATTGTGCCTATTGTAGCGCACAGCTATACCATAGTGGATATTAACAACATAAATTCCAGAAAATAAATATCACAGATTAATAAACCTTGCTGAATGCTCGGAATCACATCGTTAAACCGAAAACATAGCACATTCCAGAACCAAAGGAATTTGAACGTCATATTATATATTGAATGTCAAAAATACAACTGTCTATACATTTATCAGTGACAAAATAGTATGTACAGACTAAATGTGCATGGCGTAGCCGGCCGAGCCAGCTAGAATAGAATGTCAATTAACAATATCCTTACGGTAGGAAAACTCAGAATGTCATTCCGGAAAAACAACACTGAAATACTATATTTAACATCAGAAACCTCTGAGTTCCGTCTAGGCGCGGAAATATCGCTGCCCATAAGGACTTTTGAGGCCAGAACCCTGGCTGCAAGTTATGGGGGTCGCCTCAGACAAATATAGACCACAAGAAAACATCTTCCCATCAGGAAGTAGTGAAATTACCTGGCAGGAAACGGGAAGAGTCATTATACATCTAACAACAACCATATATTAAACCCTAAAGCAAGTTCCGCGGACTCACCTGTTGATACTGCGCGCGGAGCTGAAATGAAGGTGGCGGAAAGTCCATCGAATCCCTGTCAACAGAGTAACCATAGTAATGAGAATAATGGTGAGCGCAATCCATAAAACCCTGTGGTAAACCCTTATTTAATAATGATGCAAGGAAATCAAAGGATACCTGTTAAAGCTTAATGATGCAAAGAAAACAAAGGATACCTGTTAAAGTTGTGCCGGAGCGAGATGCCACAGGTATTCGCCGTGTCTGGGTGCATCAATAACCAGGGTTTCACATCGAAGCCGACTACTAAAGTGGAAGGCAGATGGCCACAGTCGGACGGGAAATAACCGCGAAAAGAATGAACTATTAAGCATATAACATAAAACCCTAAAACCTCTGATAGCTATCCAGCAATCTCCAACCGTCCGATTAAGGATGATGAACCTCTGCCGTGGATCTTGTCAATGATCCCGAGGAGATCACGACTTCCTGCAACATTAATGGCATTCACTGTATCCCAGAGACCGTAAGTCCAAACGGATGGAATAATCCAGAGACGGCCCAGCTGTCGCCTTCTCAAGCAAGGAAGGTTTACAATGTTATTGCTAAGTGTCCGATGGCTGTGTAGAATCGATGGCAGTGTTGATCCCTACGCCGCATTCAATTGCAAGGGTCATACATACGTTAGACTCTGTATTCGCGGAGGATTAATTAACACCATATGACCCTTGTTTATAATGTCAATTACATAACGATCGATCGATCACCGAATGGGTTCAAGGATTCAATGGTCGATAGACTACTGAATGGGGTCCAGTTAATTAATATTATGGCATGCATAAGGGTGAGCTATATTAGTTAAAAGTATTGATTTATTTCACCTCTTGCTATGTGTGAAATTCACAATCAAAAAATTTATTTTACCCATGTATGGGTAAGTATTATTTAGGAACATGACATCCAAGCTCACTATAGTTGGGTTGGCTTAATAAGTCAAGAAGATTGGAGGTGTGGTTGATGATTTGGAATTGAGAGTGGATGTGGGCAAGATCCGAGCAGTCTAAAAGGAAGTGTTTTCATCTTCCACCTTCTTAGTGTCACAAATCTGACAAATTATATCGTAGGGAGTCTTGGGAGTAGACCATCGCCCAGTCTCACTCCAAAGCTCATGAGATTTAGTTCTAATCCTAGCGATGTTCATTTTCTTCTTAGTGCTAGTCAATAGAGAGAGATAATTCTAGTTATCAAGGCTGTGGTAAATCACCTCCTTATAGGACCTTAGCTTCCTTTTACCCTCCAGCTCCGTAGCATCCCACATCTTGTGCTTAAAACCCGAGGTAATAGTATCTTTGATATTGTCCTTTCTTCCCATGATGATATCCTCCATAATCCCCCAAATGTTGAGCCAAGACTGAGCATCCTGATGCCACCCGCAATTGAGGCGCAGGTGGGGGCTTTAACTAAAGTTAGAAGCAATTTTTGGGAGCCTCTTGGATTCCATATTTTCAAGCTTCTTCTTATCCATCAAATATCTAAACATAGCTGCACTTTCAATGGGGAACATGCCAGCTTCAATCAAGAGGATAGGATAGGGATTATTTCCCTTGATCTTGAGGTTATAGATTATGAATTGCTTTTGGATCATCTCAATCTTACTCCAAGACTCCCTAGATATATTGCACCCCCAAACTTCACATCCATATAAAACAACAAGGGTGAAGATAGTCTCAAAGAGGAACTTTTTTTACTCCAAATGTAAAGATCGACTGACTTACAATTGTTTTCAAACTCATAATAAGATTCCCAACCTCCAATAATCCTTTTATCGGTGCTATAATTCCAGTTGAGCCGATGAGGAAAGTCAATACCCAAATATTTACAAGAAGAAACATACTCAAGACAATGGTTATCATAGATGAAACTACCATGGGTAATCTTTTTGGATTTAATGATCATGACTTTAGTCTTGTTGGTATTAATTGTCATACCCATCTTAAA
Source organism: Pinus taeda (assembly GCA_000404065.3). Lineage (NCBI taxonomy): Eukaryota > Viridiplantae > Streptophyta > Pinopsida > Pinales > Pinaceae > Pinus > Pinus taeda. The sequence goes on along the minus strand of APFE030045122.1, from coordinate 14,593 downwards.
GCAGTAGACATGAAGAGACTTAAGTTGCTTGTCTAGGTCATCATGGCTCCTAGCAAGAAGAATGATATCATCAGCATAAAGGAGAAGAGTAATGATAATACTGGCAAGCCTGGTGCCTTTGCAACCCGTAGTTTCCAGACACTCCTCTAGTTTATCGATGTAAATACCAAAAAGGGTAGGGGAAAGGGGACAACCTTGCTTAACCCTGATATTACATTTAATATCTTTAGACCACCCTTCATTGGTCTTAAGTTTGGCAATGACAGTCTCATAGAGGCGAATCACAACAATCCTCAGTTTAGGAGGAACCATGATCTCTTCAAGCCTCTCTTGGAGCTTATCTTGGGGGATAGTGTCAAAATATTTTCTAAAGTCCACAAAACAATAGAAGAGATTGGTTTTACTATTGTGACATTCCTCTGCGATGATCCTAAGGGTGACAAGGTGGTCAATGGTCGAGTGATGTCTCCTAAAACCAGCTTGCCCTTTAGCTCTTTTACACTGGTTCTCAAGCCAAAGGCTAAGCTTTTTTTCCAAAATGAGCCCATAAAGCTTACCTAGGATGTGGCTAATCATAACGGTCTTGTAGTTAGAGGGAACGCTTTTGTCCCCATTTTTGAAGATAGGCACAATAAAACTTTGCGTCCAAAGCTTTGGGAAGCCATGTTTTACAACCAAATTGAGAAGCTTGTGGAGATGAGGAATGAGGATAGGTTTTCCCATTTTAAAGATCTCATCTTGGCAACCTTCAATATCTTTGGCTTTCCCATTAGCGAGCTTATTAATCCCAGACTCAATGTCTTCTAGAGAAAAAATATTATCCTTAATAGGAGTGTTTAAGATGGTGCCCATGGTGTCTGGAGAGTCATACAACTTCTTAAGATAGTTTTACCAATTTTCTAGGGGGATAGAATGATTATCCTTAGTTTTACGAACAAGCACATTCTACGAAAACTTTATGGGTGCAACTTTTGAAAGGTGGAGAAGATGCTCTTGTCTCTTATTAATATATGACCTCTTCTTTCTCTTAATGAGAGCTTTGTATATGCTTATATTTTGGAGGTTAATGCTTTCATTAGGGGCATCTCTGATTGCTTTCCTGGCAATTTTACAGTCTTTGTCATATCAAGGATTGGAAGTTCTATTATTTTCTTATACGGAGTCTTATTAGAGAATTTGCCAATGGTGGTGGAAAGGGTAGTAGTAAAATGGTAATATATTTTATCAATGATGTTATTATAAGTCAGGGAGGTGAAATCCCTATCCAAATCCCTTAAGAAAAGATCAACATTACTTCTATCGAAGTGGATGTGACTTTTTCTTTCACTGTTCTCCTGCATGTGGGTGGTATGCATGGTAAAATTGAGAGATAAAGACAAAGGTCTATTGTCAAAATCAAGCTCTTACTTGTTAAGAAGCTCAAAGTTTGTAATAATTACAATAAGAAAACAAAAAAAAACAAAAAACAAAACAAAAAACAAAATATTAAAAAATATTTACATCTAACTTTTAACATTTAAGGCCTAAACATCTACCTATTCTAAATTATGATGCAAAAATGATAATTAAATTTCATATAAAAATATATTTATTTTAATTAAATTACTTTTATCAAATAATTATGATGATGATGATGATGATGGTTAAAGACCAAACATTGGTCTATCGGACCTAAAGAAAAGAATTATTTAGTTTGATTTAAGATTTTATTCCTATGCTCAAAAAGCTTGGAGAGAAGCCTCTTGAGCTCACTATAATTTAGACATCGTAAAAGGCTAGGAAGGTCAGTGTTGCAACAAAGATTATGAAACTGAGGTCTAATGTGGTTGTACCCCGGGCACTCTAAAAGAAAGTGATTTTCATCCTCAATGTTCATATTCTCATAAAAATGGCAGATCCTTTCCATCCATAGTGTTTTAAAAACTACCCTACAACCCGTTTCACAAAGCAGTAGTCTATAAGGCGACTTTTTGAAAGCCTTTCCGGCAGATTTTTCCGGTCAAAATCCGGCAGCAATTCATTGGAATCTCAGGTTTGATAGCTAGTTTCTGCACAATCAATGGCTCCCAGGGGTTTTCCAGGGCCCTGAATCCAAATATGCAGTTAAAAAACCATTTTAACTGCTAAAAATCAAGATTTAAGCTCATTTTTTCCGCCGGATTCCGTCACCGGAATCTCCAAAAAGTCGCATTATAGACAACTCCTTTCACAAATACATAAGATTTTGATTTATTTAAAAAATTAATTAAAATTTTTAAAATAAGTATCTATTATTTATCACTATTCACACATGATTTTCATAAATTTAAATATGAATTTATTTTAAATTTGTCTAAAAATTTATAACAACATTTTATTTATAACGATAAATACATGTCTCGTGCTCGCCTTAAAGTCTTCATCCAACGCTCTCAAGATATTTTGGCTCATTACAAAAGTTCAATCAATTTTTCACCAATATATTTTATTTAAATAACTTTCAAAATTTCTTTTCATTTAATATATTTACAATACATTTGGACTCGACTGGTGCTAAAACCTCAATCAAATTTTCGCCAATATTTTTTTTGAAATATTTTTATTTTTCAATTAAAAAAATTATCATTAGAAATTAATACTTTTAATTCTTATAATAATTTTTTATTTGTATTTTGTTGTATTATTAAATTAAATAAAATTATTCAGATACATTTGATTGTGTTAAAAAAAATCTTATTAGTAATTTTTATGAAAATTTACGGAAGAAAATCTACATATAGTAGAATATTTGGTCCACGTGTTCAAAAGATTCATTTTATTATTTTAAATAAATTCTAAAAAATCACCAGTCATTTATTTTTAATTAATAAAATTTATAATGTAATTTAAATTATTTAAATTTAAAATATTTAATAATTTAAAATACATATTTTAAAAATATTTTAAAATTAAATTTAAAATAATTTAATAATTAAATATTTTAAATTAGTATATAATTATTTAAATTATTTTCTTTATGATTATAAAAAAATATTTTATTAGAAAATAATATATTGAAAATAAATAATAATAAGTAATAAAAAACCGAGGACTTGATTGGCACTAGATTAATATGTAAATGCTTTGGAGTTCTGGCGGTGGTCTTTGACACCTAATACTAATAAATTTAGTAAATATATAGTTTCATTCTTGTTTATTTCTTTATATTTCACATTACTTTAATTACCTATCAAACTTTTGGGATAAATATTTTATTATTATTATTAAAATTTATTTTATTTATATTTTATTTATTATTATTTATAATTATTATAAGCATGTTGATTTCATTACAAATGCATTTAATTTTTGGATAAAGGAAAGAAAAGGAAGGTGACCAAGATTATTTTTAAGAGTGAACTCATTAAGTGAATCCGACATTCATATGATATAATTATTGGAAAATTAGGTAATTGGCTTTTAAGCAGTTGTCTATAATGAGACTTTTTGGAAGCTTTTCCGTCAGGTTTTTCTGGTCAAAATCTGGCAGCAATTTATTGGAATCCCAATTTTCATAGCTAGTTTCTGTACAATCAAAACGTCCAGGGGTTTTTCAGGGTGCTGAATCCAAATATGCAATTAAAAAACCATTTTAACTACAACAAATCAAGATTTAACCTCAATTTTTTCCGCCGGAGTCCGTCACCAAAATCTCCAAAAAATCACATATAATAATTCATAATTAGGATGCTCCAAAGCCTCCATATCCGTATGTGACTGGATGACATGCGTACATTATGCCCCTGTGACTCGGTGACATTCGTACAAAACGATATAAATGCTGGTTTATCCTGCGGGTATTCTGAAAATATGGGCAAATCCAGTGTGATTTTACTTTCAATGGAGGGAGGAGGGACAGTTGGAAGACTTCGAGTAATCGAGATAGCGTTCATACGATGAAAGTATTTTTGAAAAAGTGAATGGAGGATGATGGTTGGGAGATTTTGAGAGGGCGCATATAGTTTGAAGAGAGGTAATATCGCATTTATGATCATCTGTAAAGCTCCAACTGAGGTGACCTGTAACAACTAAACCTCTGCACCTAACTAAATTATATTTAGTGGACACAAACTTCCGGCGAAAACTGAACACAAGCTTATGTCCATACGTTAACTTATCTTTAATGGACATAAGCTGCCCGCGGAGCGGAACCAAGCTGCCCATAAATTTCGATCATGACATTCAGAGTTCTTCAAACATTATCAGATTTAGTTTTATCTATAAACTTAAATTCCATTTAATTTGATTACATAAGGCCCTAGGGCTGCCTAAATATCATGCGCCTGCCATAAATTTTTGCTTCTCCACCGTCTTGACCTGTCAGAAGGTTCCAGCCATGAGGACTTTCAGAATGCAGAAATTCATGAATCAAATTGATCCTATTTTCTTCTTCACTGTGATTTTTGTTGCGACAGGCCTCGTTGGTTTTGATTCCCGATGCAATGGATCGTCTTCAGATAATTATCCTTGGGGCCCTTGGTTCGATACCGAGACCTCAAGTCCTGGCTATCGTAACCTGTGTGGGACAGACTACAGATGTATTAATAGGAGGGATCTTCCAGAATGTT
>APFE030045120.1:2255-20508 GCA_000404065.3 Pinus taeda | reverse complement strand
TGAAACATGGCATGATCCAGATTAGACTTTTGGATCATCCATCAAAATTTAATAGACATGAAGGCATGTACACACCTTTCCTTTCCTTGGAAATATGGGATCTTTGAATCAGCAAAGTAGAGCATATTTGGCATTTGAATTTGCCAATCATGAAATATGAAACCTGTTGGTATAGGTATCCAACATCACCTTTAAGCTGTTTTCTAACTCGTAAAATATGAAAAGATTGCCGAGTATTTTTTCCCTTTTTGACTCGTTAAAGAAAATAAAAATGAACCTATACCCGAGTCATCTTTAAGCTCTTTTCTAACTCGTAAAATATGTAAATATTGCCGAGTATTTTTTCCCTTTTTGACTCGTTAAAGAAAATAAAAGTGGAGGTCTTCTTTCACCTATTTTCTGACTGTTTAAAGAGGAAAAGATTGCCGAGTTATTCCTCTTGGCTCGTTAAACGTTACTAAGGGGCAGTCGTTTTAAGTTCTTTTGTCGACCGTTAAAACATAAAAAGATTACCAGGTTTTTTTCATTTCAAACTCGTTAATGGTTACGAAACGACATGGTTTTGATCGCTTTTTTACTTTTTCAGGTTGAAATCACTATTTATGAAAAGTACTCCTCGATCGTAATGGTCGGGCGGTTCTTTCGGGCATTATTTTATACTTTTTCGGGCCCGAGAGACACAACATTACGAAAAAGGACACCCCTGGAGTTTCCTTTTCTGTTGTCTTTTCAAACTCTCTAAACATGAAAAGACACCGAGTTCTTCCTTTGTCAGAATCATTAAAACCTGATGACATCGGATTTTGTCGAAATGACGCACCACAAGCATATGCTATCCCCATCAAGCTTGTTAAAAATAATTGGGGTACTCGCCAGAAATGGTGGGGGAAAAGAAACTTTTGGGAACCATAATTATTGTCGTGTCGGCAGTATGTCGCTCTTGAACATGGCACTTCTCTGCTTTCGTGTTGGGGTGGGGATATATCATCTCATTTTTCACTTGCCTCCGTGGGTTTGGGTAATCCTATTTGACCTCTCATCTGCTCATTGCCTCGTCATCATGACCTCTGATCCATCGATGTCAAATACTACCAATTCCACTATCGTGCCACCAATATGTTCAAGAGCAGTTGACCTCTGAAAAGAAACAACCTCCCTCTGATATTTCACACAAAACATATTGTCTCTTTCCGTCTCGTGTCGATGATGTGGGAAACATTATGGCCCACCTTCGATGAACATCACTTCCTATCGACTTCAGCTCATTATCCAGGAAAGTGACCTAGAGACTCCCTTCCGGTACCTTGGAGCCTGCATGCCTCAATGGCAGGTTCTTCGTGTTCGACGCGAGGTCTTCATCATTGGCCTCCGATCAGATGACTCTACGGGTGTTCAACACCGGCTCATTTATTCACACGCCGTGGATTGTACCTATAGTGCCTTGAGGGCCATTGTCATTATTGGTGGTACCTCTCACGTCTGTTAACAGTTCCCAATATTGACTAGTAATCAGACGATGTTCAAGCATGTTCAACTTCGACTCCTGTATTCACATGTTTGGACTTGTACTTTGTTCGGGTTTGGATGGAGCGCAAGACCCTGGTTCTAGTCTGTTACGGACCAGGTTACGATTTTGTGGATCATTATTGCATGACTTGTTGATGGATGGCTGCGCCCATACCTGTGTCTTTTCGGATGGCTACAACCATACCTCTTATCATCATGGTCTCTTCAGCTGGGTGGCTGCGTCCATACCACAGACCTTCTTCATATGTCTTTTGGATGGCTGCGCCCATGCCTAGACTACATGTAATCGAAATATCAGTTGTATCTACATGCAGATTCTCGGCGGCAGCTATATGTGTTCTTGTAAAGCATTTCACCCCTCTCTCTTTTCTCGGGCCTCTGCTTTAGGGGGCATCTGTTACACAGTAATTTGTCACCATTGGTCACCGTCCCTGTTACCCCTATTTTCGTACATTGGAGGATACATTTCGGGACCTGTGAGCAGTGACATAGCCTAAAAAAACTTGCACTATGTTCCCCTCAGTGTGTACTTCATGTTCCCTGAAGACACCTTCTGCAAATTATCCCTGAAAAGTGCCCTTTTTCCATTGGCGCAGGTACACAATGTCTTATCCGCGCCAATCACTGAGATCCTCAAAAAGAGGCGCGCCCATTGGCGCTCTGTCCTAGAACAACACTCGCGCCAACTAAGTTTGGTAATGATTTTTGGAAAACGCGCACCCATATGTTTTTTCCTTTCAGATCATGAAGTCGATTGAGGGAAAAAATCCATCTGATAGAGGTCGAGAGTCATCATCTATCCTTGACATCTATCCTCAGTAGCTTTTCGGAGGTAATGTCAATCCACAATGGGCGTCTCGATGCATTGAATCTTCCTCCCTTCTCCATTTATAAAAGTCTGTCCTCATGCATTAGACAAGCGAGTTCTGGGAGTTCTGGAGGAATGCTAGTTGTGATTATGCTTGTCTGGAGTGATAGTAAGAGTCTTGAAGCATAGGGAGGTTATGTTGCTGGAATCCTGAGAGAGAGAAGGTCTATTGCAAGGCATACATAGCTGCTCGCCCAGCCAGAGAATAGGTTCAACGTCAGAACCTTGGTTGTATCTTTCTCTGCCTATTATTGATTAATAAAAGATAGATGACTACTGTTATGGTTCCATTCTCATTTGTCTTATGATGGTTAATGTGAATTACATCCTTTCTGACTGGTGTATAGTTGCTTTTACTAGATTTCACGCTTGTGTTTGTTCTCTCTTTGCATGTGCATGTGTCCATCCGCGAGGATAGTGGAGGATCGTGACCGACCAAAGTGAAGGAGTGAGAGCGGCATCTCTTCATCAAACAAATAGCGCTGGAATCCAAGTAGGTGTCTATTACCCACTTTATAATTGCAATTAGGAACTTGCAGAGTAGCATTGATTGATTGTTGCTAGACCCGTTCTAGGCTAGTGGGATCGCCTCTATCCGCAGAGGGGATTTACCTGTTCAACATGGGGGGATCAATGTTAGTCAAATCAATAACCTTTTCATTTCATACTAAAATTTACATATGCTACTTCAATGAAGGTAACTTGCGTGTACACGCAACTATCTTTAAAGCAACCAACGTATATCCAATAAACTTATGATTCAATTAATTCATCATATATTGATCTTAAGCCAATGCATCAATACTTCATTAACCATGTGTATTAATAACATAATAAACCATTACGCATAAGCAACAGACATGAACACCAATATTTAAGGTGGAAACCCAATGCAAAACAAAAACCACCTGCTACTGTGCTCTTTTAATATAAGAAAAACATGTTTACAATATTGTACTAGTGCAGACTCATACCAGTATGTAGGCACCCACCTGCAGAAGGATACAACCTTCTCTCATTCTCCAACTTCTACTAGAAGGGAGCTACAACCCCCTAGCTCTTGTATTAGCCAATCCGTTTACTAGTTTGTAGGCATCGACCTACAAAATGGTCCTACCTTCACTACTTTTCCAGATGCTAGTGGAAGGGAGCTCCAACCCCTTGGCTCTTGTACTGGCTGATATGTTTACTAGTATGTAAGCGCTGACCTAGATAAGGATATGACCTTGTCTCTTCCTCTAGGGACCACATTTCATTAATTTTTAGACTGGATACTCTTGGAACACAACACCACAATCTAAAGGCCACGTTTTATCCAATTTTCATACGAGACCCATCAAAAACATTGAAGCTCAAAATCAATCACCACTATAACACAACCAATCACTAAAAACCCATCATCACTGAAGCAAATCACAATCAATCAAACTGAACATTCAGAACACTGTCACCAGAACACAGAGTAGAACCCGGAACTCTGCAACAACAACTAGAACCAACCGCAACCTCAAACATCATATTTCATAATGTATATGCTACTTTGATGTGCCAAATGAACGTGGATACGTGCTTTTAATGAAGTGAACCTTCGTATAGATCTGCAAATACTAACTTAAAAACTACACAACTATTCCAAACTCTAGTTATACCCAGATCATACCATTTATAGAATTAAACATGCGTTACTATTCAAATCTAGCCCAATCAATATCAGATCATGAAACGATAAGTCATTTCAGTTCTTATGATCCTGATCTAACATTGTATCCAAGGTGCACAAAACATTTCATATCATCTCATAATCATAGCCCCCGCAAGATAACATATACTTTAGAAAGCCATTCACTTCCACACACTGGCCTAATGATCTTCTCCTCCTTATATAGTTTTTGGAATTTCTCAATACCTCAGACCAAAACCACTTACAACCGTGGTATTCTTGGGTGGGATCAAATAGTCCTTACTCCACTCAATATTGTGGGCTAATACCATGGTATTGACCCCTGGTATTGTCTCCTCTTGAATTTCCTTGTTTTTCCAACATGTACGTGTTTTTCCTCTTGTGAGAGTGTGTATACATGTACACTCTTTTTGTTCTGTAGACTTGCATGTACATGCTACTTGGAAAAAAAGAACCAGCGTATACCTCTGAACTGTAATCCTTTGATGTTAACCTATTGCACTGCGAACTGTAATCTATGTGAGTTTCCATCAAGAACAACATCTATATCATAATGCCATCAATATCCCCCTTTGGACTTGATGGCAACAACAACCCCAAGACACTCTCCCCCGTTGACATCAAGGGAAAAGAGAGGACCAAGATATTCTTCCCTTTTGATATAGATTATGTTGCCCATGCTCCCCGTGAGTACATGCAGAGTTTGCAAACATATTTTTGAAAATAATACCATGAATATATAACTCAACTAAGTGAGTATGAATTCCCTAAGATAAATGACTCATACATACATCAATCACCCAACAAAATGGGGATCCACCAAATTTGACTCATCCACCCAACCAAGTGGGGATACACCAAATGTTTATACATGACTGAAATAGAAATTATCACATCATCCTTCCCATGCATAGTGGGGCTACAAATTATGTCTTTTCATGACCTTTACATCAAGTGATATACATGACATTTATAACAAGGACCAACAATCTAAACAATACCATTATAGTCATCAGCAACTATCATACACCATATATGATCTGCACCATCAGCATCAATATCAATAGTCTGTATATGTCCATTATCAAAAGTGTCACCTGAAAGAAAAAAGAAAAAAGAAAATATTATGCGGATCAAACAATATAAGCATCTTCATGTACCAAGATATTCTAACATAATGCCAACAATGCATTATTAGAAGCATATGCTCCCCCAGACCCTATGCCAGTCATTCACTGTCAAATCTAATCATTGCAAATATCAGTAAGTGTTGGCTATGTGGGGCTTAACCCAAGTTTAGCAGTGAGTTTATCCAAGCAAATCCCGGCACTATTGGCCCTTTCAGCAACAGTTCGTGGAGTGCAAACTGAGGTCTCAACTGAAGTAGTATGGGAGGGTGTTGGAACTAGGTTTTGGCACCCTAGGGATGTCTTGATGAGGGTTCTGGAGGTTCGCGATCCTAATCTACACTCTGTGCTGCTCCACGCAACTTTCTATTCTTCAAAACCCGTGCCACCTTCGTATAATTCCATGTTAATCCCAATCTGATCCTTACTATGCTAGTATATTAGTGCTTAGTTTGTGCAAGGCCAATATTCTTATTACTTGTTCAACTTTCAGATTAGCGCGCGCACTCTAAAAACAATATAAATGCATAAAGATAACTAGAACATGGAAATACATATCTACAAAAAGATGCACAATATTCTGAATCAATCTTTTCTTTATTAATACTCAAGTTCCATTACAAACTCGGCTCCACCCTGCGCACTCCGCTGCAGGGGTCCGCGCACTTAGCTACGGACTTTACTAGGCCTCTATGCATTGAGCTACAAACCGTCTACTTATCACTATGACCCAATACCTCCAGATCCACTTATACCTTCTAACCATGCCTTCGCATCTGTCTATTACTTCCCCGAAACTAAGAATCCCTTTACCCTTAGAGCGTCTCTCTATTTATACAATCCAATGGTTCATGGACATTATCTTAGGGCGACCAACCCTAGACTCTTGTGCTCTGCGCCCACATTTCACAGGGTCGTTACATTACACTTGACCAAAATTCAGGCTTCAAGCCCCAAAAACATGCTATGGGGGGATCCGCTACCCAATAGGCCCCCAACACAATCATTGTGACTCGTCCCGAGTCACTCTACTGGTGCGGTGATCTTTGTGCAAAGTCCATGTAGCAGGTCTCGTTGTCTGCAACACACTGTTCTACTGCCTGTTGTACTTGTTGCACGCATATCTCTGATCTTTCATGAGCATGGTCACATTCTTGTCCAGCCGTATAATTTTCCTACATCTATGCCAGCTTCCCGTCAATGGTAGATGTGACTGTGAACGCTTCATCAATCCATGGCTGGATGCATGCTTTAAATAGGGCTTCCTTTTGCACGGTCCTTTAGTGCCCTTGCCTGTTGTAGTCTGGCAAGTCGTTGAGTAAGGGAAATTGTTTGCATGGTGCCTCAAACATTGTCATACTCCTGCTACAACTCATGCGCTTCTGTCTCTAAGCGTTGTAGGTTCGGGTCTTCCTGCAGGTGCATAAGTATGGTTAGTGCTTGCTTCAACATCCTGGTGCACCCTTGTGTTGCCTGACCAATTTGTTCCAACCCCATCTGGATAGTGCAGGCATGCTGCTCTTTGACTTCTCGGGGTGTGGAGCGTTGTGCCTTCAATCGCAGCTCAGCGATTTGCAGGTTTAGCTCTAACTGAAACTTGCTCATTTCCTCCCAGGCCTCACAAACTCCGGCCGCCAATCTATGAACCTGCTCTATTGCTGGTAGCTCTGCCGGCATGGCCAAATCTGGAATGCTTCTGCATGCATCCTCTATTACCTTCTCCAATCCGCTAGCCTGAGCAACCAACACATCCCTCTGGATGTTGAGCTGGTCCATGTTGATTTTCTGCTCATGCAGGACCTAGATCGCTTAGCCTTCCTAGCCGTGGAGTTCAGCGATGACCCCATCCTGCAGCTGGTTCAATATTTTGTGTGGTAGGGTAGCCAAGTTCAAGTCGACGCCTCTCATGTTTCTCATTGTAGCTCGGTCATCCTCACTTGCTACTGCTAACGCGCCTTTGGGCAAGATGAAGGTGTTACCCATATGGGCGCGCAGCAGCTATTCAGCCTCAGCGGTTCCTGCTGCAACATACTGGGCCATTGTCCCTGTTTGGGGGTGTTGTACCTGTAAACCTTGTAGTTGCTCACTGAGCACCCCGAACATAGTGTTTTGCTCCATCCACAATCCCTAGAGCGCACCCTCTGTGACTTCCCAAATCATTTTGCTGATACCCAATAGATCACCTTCTATGAGCATGATCGGGTCAATGGACATCTTTTTGGCTTTCCCTTTCTTCCTAGAGGTTGTTTTCTTTGGGTCTCGTGGTCTCTTGAGTTGTGTTGATGTCATACTGGGGTCCAGACGGTCATCCTCCCTATCCACTTCCCTGGTCTTCTGCCTTGAGGACATCTCCTAGCCTGCCTCGACCTCTCTGGTTGGCGTCATTGTGGTCCCTACCGTCTTTGTTGCTGCTCCAGCATTGGCCACCTTCTGCTGTGTGGCTGCTTGTTGTTCTTGGTGCTTCCTCTCAGCCAACTGTACAAGGTGTAACTTGGTGTCCTTCTTTCATTGCTGAGCTGCGACCTTCTCCATTTCTGCCAAGTCTGGGGCATGCCACTCCGGAGGCCATGACTCCATCACTGCAAAGATCGCATCATCCGTTGCAATGAATGGAAGCTTCACCCATTTTCGTACCGGATCCTTGCATGCCTAGATATATAGGTTATGCATATCTTCCTTGAATTCTACCGTGTTGTGCAAGCTGTTATGAATGATAGGGGACAAGCATGACCTATGGTTGATCCATGTTCATATGCTCGCCTCTACGAACACCCAAAACACCTTTATGTCATGAATCTTTTTCGCATCTTTTATAGTCCAAAGCGAGGTGTACCTCACGGCTTCGAGCAGGTCACCCTCAGTAGTGGGAAACTGGATCTCCACTGGTAGCTCTCCTGCAACCAATAGGTTGGATAAGAGAAACCACGCATAGTGGAAGGTCTTACCCTACTCCTGGGCCTCCCTGCAGTTTGTCAAGAACTCATCACAAAGGAACTATGCCTTGTTGAACTAGACCCCCTCTGCGCATTGCTCTGCCAATATAATCATAGACATTGGTACTTCTTCGGCGCGACATTTCCTCATTAGCTTGCTGGCTAGTAGCTGGGTGGCTATGCACACCCTTTGGTCTTTAATACTTGTTGTTGTGTACCCCTGCTTTCTATTTTCTAGTTTATACTTGCCCTGAATAGCTTTTGCGAGGGCCAAGTCATTGCTTTTTCCTGCTATGGTCGTGGGGTTTTTTCCTTTGACTGGCAGTCAAGAAATTCAGTGAATTAAGTCGACCGTGAAGGGAATCGGCTCCTCTAGCCAGAGATGCCCATCATGCACCAGGCACAGCAGCTGCCTGATGACAAAAATGGTAATGGGCGCGCAGTGGTAGTGGCGTATCCATCGCAAATGGAGTAACCTAGCCTTCTCCACACCACGCAACCATTTTTGCTTTATTAACTTCTCCACGGCCAACTGTGGGAACTTCTCGCTATCCACAAGGTACCAATATTCAAACTTCATAGTAGGTATTTGTCCAAATAGTGGAACTTCAAACCTTATATCATCAGGGAGGAGCAGGGTTTGGAGCACACTCTTCATGGCCTCCAGGTCCTTCGGTACCTTGGCTTTCCCCTTCCACGGGGGGATGTAGGGAGGTAACTTTTTCACAGAATGCTTTCAGAAGACATCCTCTGCCTCATCGTCTTGCACTTCAATTTGGACGATCAGGGCCTGCAAGTCTTCCTCCTCCTCCAATGTTTCAATGGTGATGGCTTTTCCCTTCTCCGCAATTGATAATTTACCAAATCGTGGGTTTCTTGGGGATACATGAACTGGCCCCATCGTTTTCTTATCTTTCTGTGACCACGGCATGCATGGTGATTTTGGAACTTCGGGCATAGTTGCCACCTCTCTAGGCTCCTCATGGGCCATACCAAGCTCCGCGGCAACTTCGGTGAATCACACTCTTGTTCTAGCAATTGTCATTGTGTCTACACTTGAGGATGGTAAGAGTACGTGGTGCTCAATGATCTGTACTTACTAAATTCTCAAACAACTAAGTGTTGCCTTGGGGCTGGCCCTAGGGGTTTTATAGCGTCCTTTGAATTTTAATTCAACCACTCCCCCCACTTCTTCATCATTGATGCCTTCTTGGCAGTAGATCGTCCCAAATCTCGTTCTTAATTCGTGTCTTAATTGCCCACCGCCTGCTCCATTTTGCCTTAAATTGGACCTCTTGTCATGAACAGTGACACCAACGGTCACCTCCTAGCCTACCCATGTAGCAGCATAGCCCCTTATGCACGGTCATGACCCTTGCGACATATTGATCCTGTGTGCGACCCCCTTGTCGCGTAGCTCCCCTACAGACTCTTTTATAGTCTCGTGCTCTCTTTGCACTGCTTGGAGCGCTGAGACTGTGCTTCCTACGGTTAGTCAGGTGGTTGCATCACTGGAGCAAGGCTTCAATTCGCCTTCCTTAGTTATCCTCACACCAGTGAGTGCCTCGCATTCATGCTTATGTTGTGCCCTCCCCTATTTACTTTGTCTAGCAAGGTGCGGTTGCACCCATGGTAGCAGGGCCATAAATTCTTCTACTACAGTAGTATGGCTGGCTATTCCCTATCCCATCATGCTTATTTTCTCAACGTAGCATGCTCACGTGACTTTGGTTTCCAGTTTTTTGATTTCTTCGTCCAATATCATGCTTTTCTTTCTCAGCCGTAACCAATCATCTTCGCGTTCGTGAATTTTCAAGTTCCCTCACTGAATGGCTTCTTGTAACTTCATAATTCCTTTACCCAAGTCCTCGTGTACTATTCCAACTGTGGAAGCTGTTTTAGGGGGATTCTTCTCTGTTCTTATGGTTTTGTCTCTTCTCGTCAATGTTGGGATCGCTTCCGCACTCCATTTTTCTCTTATGGCCCTATAGGCCCATCGAACCACTGGTACACGCATGTCCCAGTCAGTTCGTCTCACCTAGTGAACTCTATTCATGATTCCACATAGCTTTTTGAATGCTCTGACGTGGAATATTTGTGGTGCACATCACTTTACCTGTCGCAACTTATGGTTCTGATTTTTGATTCGTAGTCTAAGATGTGCTTGCACAGCACACGTCTGCAGATATCGACACAAGTGGGCGTGCAAGCTGCTTCGTCTTGGCTGCCCATCTCTCATTCAATGTTGTGGGCTTCCAAATCGTAAGCACATCTGTCTTCTACATTCATGTCAGTTTCCAATTGTCTTTTGATGTGTACTCCACCATCGTGAGGGTGTTGCGCACAATGCCCATTCCAACGCACCGTATTGTTGTTGTTCTAGTACAGCACTTTCAAATTTTCTAGGAATTCATCCACCCCCATCACGCCATCATAGGTTGGCAGTTCCCTTGCCTCTATCATCACGCAATGCAGTGATCTAATCATCATGTTGCAATTTAGCATTGTCACTTCATGCAACCAGTTTTGCCAGCGTTCTACTTCTTCGTCTGAATCCTCAGTGCAAGAACTATCATGCACCCATGAGATTCTCCCATCTGCAATCAAGTTCACCCACTCCTGGTCTCGCGTGGTTATCTGGTAAATACAATCCAGCTCATCACCATGCACTGGTTTGGTGTAGTGCGCTCCTTCGGTTGGGTCTAGTGGGACTACTACGCGTAGGGACATTTTCCCGAAGATCATCTTTCACTTCTTCAGGTTGATAACTCCATTCATATCAGTGGCCTAGTCTATTCTTAGCAACGTGGGATAGGGATTTCTATCATCGACAATATCTATTACTTCAAAGTCCGTCTGTGTGCTCACACCTTTGATATCAACTATTACCCCTTGCAACCTCCCCATGGGAAAAATCTTTTGTTGGTTTTCCAGTCGTAATTGAATAGGGGACCACTATAACACAAGCCTACCCATACGTTCCCATTTCTGCTTTGGTAATACAATCGCATCTGAACCTAGGTCTAGGATTACCTTATCCATTTCATACTCGCCAATCCATGCCATCAATCTCATTTCCCTCCTGGTGCGCAATGCATGCTTTCCCAATTTATGGACCATGTGCGGTTCCCCTGACCCTACGCACTTCGTAATCAACTCCTGTAGTCCCTTAACTGCCTTATTGTCGCGCAACAGTTTCATGCATGTCTCCAAAAAGGTAATAAGCATAGAAGGATCCATCCCTGGCTTTGGTTGATCCTTACTACCTATATTAGAGGCCTCCATGAAGCTCTTCTTAGCTTCCATGAATGTCTCCTTTGCACGTTCTAGGTCAAAC
This sequence comes from Pinus taeda, assembly GCA_000404065.3. NCBI lineage: Eukaryota > Viridiplantae > Streptophyta > Pinopsida > Pinales > Pinaceae > Pinus > Pinus taeda. The sequence continues at coordinate 9,035 of APFE030045120.1, read as the reverse complement.
TCAGGTTCCTTTGTTGGAGCCTTGTGAACCCATGTATCTTACTCGGGTTGCTTCCCCTTATCCTCCCCTATGGTCACACCACTTTTGAGCATCATGTTCACATTTGGGTCTTCTTTACATGGTTCAGACCTAATCATTTGGATATTCTAAGTCGGAGGAGGATGGAGTACCCCTTTCTCACTCATCTGTGCAATCAATGTAGGACAATCTACTACTTCATGATCGAACTAAGCACAGTATCAACAGGATAATATTGTTGGGTTGGTACAATCACGAGCGTAGTGCCCCAGTCCTCCACAATTGTAACAAATTAACTCTCCACGGTGCCTTCCTGACCCCATTCCTCCTCGTCCTCAACCTCGCCCTTGAAATCCAACGTGTGCCATCCCCGCTACTGGGTCAAGGGCTTGCATTTCTATCTGCATCTGATATGTTGGGGTTCGATCCATCATTAGCTCATAGCTGCAACAAGTATGCTCATCGTGACCTACTGATTTATATCCATACAAGGAGACAGAGGTAGAGTTACAGAAGGAACCTATAGAAGATGAAGTTCAGACTTTGAATTGGGAAGAACAAATGCCAAAGACAGTCAAGAAAGAGGTGGAAGTTGTTTTGGAGAAAAGAGTATCCAAAAGACCCAGAGGACAAGATTATTTTCAGTATCTAGTCAAATTGAAGGGAAAGCCAATGTAGGATGTCAGTTGGTTAACAACAGCAAAATTACAGAAGTACGAAGTCAATCCTGACAGTTTGATGAATGATTCTTTTCTTCCCCGGTAGTATGATGCAGAAGCATCTAGACTTAGCCAACAATGTGATTGCATGTTCACATGTTGTGGCTAACAAGACATGAATTTTATTGACCTGAGTGGTCAAAATAAATTCTTAGGAGAGAGGGTTGGATCTCTCGAATTGATCTTTACTTCAATTATTGTAATAATTAAATCATTTTATTATTTTTAGAATAGGAGATAAGTGTTAAGATAAGTGTGTATTAGAGCTTGAGAATAGGAATTTAATAGTTGAGATGATAAAAATAGAGATTGAGTTGTCAATGTTGTTAGGATAGGATTTGATCCATAAAAGAAAGGAAAAAAATGTGATGATAAATTTTTTGGATGGAATAGGAGAGTGAGTAAGTGAAAAATTAAGAGAGAGATAGGGTTTGCAAGTGAAATAGAGGTTAGACAAATTGTTGTAATCGAGCTAAGAGGGCCAAGGCTCTGTAATTTCTATTTTATTGAAATAATTGATTAAGTGTGGCATTGTGTATTATTTGTGGTGTGGAATTCTCTTGAATATGTGTATTAGCATTCTGGACCCTAATCGAGTATTATTTTCTATTTATGTGTTTCATTGATAATTACAGCCAAATAACATTAAAGGTTAATACTGAGATTAGACGCTAAATTCTATTAAGTATATTTCTTAAAGGTTTTGTATTAAGCACGTGGGTAGTATTCGAAAAGAAGTAAGTGGTATATCGCGTGGAAAATAAATGGTAAATGGTATTTTTCCAAATTGCGCAATGAACCTAAGGTGTTGACATGTAGCACGGAGAAACCACTTATCTCACGTGCTCTTGACCTGATATCAATCGTGCAAGTAATCGTGCGAGATTACACGGTAACTGTTGGATCGAATGGGGCAGATCGATGGTGGAAATCAGCGGAACTAGTTGGCAAGCAAATACGACGCGATATCTGTTGGATTTGAAGAATCCAGGTCAACGGTGGAGACTGAATCACTCAGGGAGTAAGAAGTCAAAGTAGGACTGACGGTGATTGGTCAGACAAGTGGAGCCCTTGGGAGGGAGTACAGGTACAAAATATGTTTAACACACAGCTGATTGGTTTTTAAGTGAACCTTTAGTCTAATTGTAGACTACCACATTAATTTTGGTAACCATTAACATTAACTCCTTTATTATTTTTACAAATATAGGTATTTCCTTTATAGCTTCAAGTAAAGGAATTTTGATGAAAATATTTTTCAATTCATATATCATATCATAATCAGGTAAAGTGATTTTCATTTCCATTCCCTTATCAATTTGTAGTCTTTCAGGAAAAGGGGGACTTTCTATGGAAACAAAAGGTTGCTCTGTTAGAGGAAATATTATAGTTGATTTTATTTGGTTATCATTTAATTATGTAGGAATGTCTTCCTTTGGAGGATTTTTTCTTGATCAAGAGATGCATCTTTTTCAAGAATTTTATCCTCTTTGAATTCTTGAGTGACATCTGGTGGTGAATTTTTTTGGAAAATCATACCATATCTAAGTTGGACATCATTTAAAGGGGCTATCATACAAGCTTGAAAATTTTGACCCTTAACATTATAGATGGATTGTTGAGGAGCTTTATTATTTGGATTCGGAAGTGGTTGAGCAGGTAATTGATTGGATTTAAGGAAATGGAATGAATGAAAAAGGAAGTGGTTGACTTGAGATCAATTGGGATTAGAATTATGGTTGCATAGGTTGTGAAGATTGAGAGAGATAATATTGAGGTTGGTATTGAAGGTATGATTGTTGGAATTTAGGATATTGAGGATTTCTGTCATAAGAACTTTTCCAACCTTGTGACCAAGCCGTGTTTTTGGATTAAGGTGGAAAAATTTTCCAAGGCATAGGTGAATTCCAATTATTTTTTGGTTGTGCATATGATTAATATTGTGCATTGTATCTTGTAACATACTCGTTTATCTAGGTTGCCAAGTTCTCTTAGGAGCAAAAAAACAAAGTGATTCAACTTGACTTGTTCTAGCTTCATCCTAGAAAGCAGACTTAAGCCTAGGTATCGAGGGACATTCTTTTGTATCATGATTTTTTGCACATACAAGACATATTTCAACACTATCAAGAGAACATTCACCTAGAACAAGCTTTTTCCTACACCTAGGACAGAAAATAGATAATGAAACATTCTCGTCTTTTTGCTTATTTTGTATCTTTAGAGTATCTAGTTATTCATTAAGATTTCAAGGGATATTTGTTTTAAATTTTTCAAGAAAAATTCCTAATTATGTTCTACTTACTATTCCATATGTGGATTTACTTACCCTTGACATGACTAGGTCTCTTGGGTTCTTTCCATACTTTGCCTTACCTCTTGCAATGTGTTTGCAAAACTCATGAATTTCATCAAATGATAATTGAGAGACATTTTCTTTGCCCATTAAATTGAGAAGATCAATCCACTTACCTCTTATGGTTTTTCTCAAAAGAGTTTTTAGTGTCTCTTCATCTAAATTGTGCATTTTATCCCTTTTGATATAGTAGGCAAACCTTTCCATCATATTTTCAAGGTCTTCATCCTCCTTTTGAACCATCTTAAAGACTTCATCCTTAAGGTTACATTGCATACAATAATCTTTGTATTTTTCTAGGAATTGTATGTTTTAACCTTATGCAGAAATTACCTGCATACGAATTCTAAAACAAAGAAAATAAACAATGCGAGAGCATAACACATAAAACACATATACTCAAAGATTTTCCCCTGGATCCCAAAACCGAGACTACCAGCTTGATCTTTTATTATGTTCCTTTCAATGTTACAATACATATATATACATGCTGAAGCATCTGTTGTAACATATTTTGACACACTAAAAATTAAAAAAAAAATCAGTGTGAAATTGCCTTTTCTTTTGAGTTAAATACTGAGGGCATATATAAATTTTGTGCTTTCGGATGATTTTTTTTATATATAATTTTAATTTTTAATAAATTATTTTTAATAAAAGTATATAAGTTTATATTTTTTTATTAAAACGATTTATTTAAAGCATTAATTTTATGTTTAAAGTGGGCCAAGCCTTAGTTGCTGACCCCACCAAATCCCGTTGCATTTAAATAATTCGTTACCCACAGCTGTCACCTCCACCTTCGAAATCATGACCCCACCACCATTTCCACTCATGTGTTAAACACACATCAGCTCACCTCTCATCTCGCACACCCTTCCATCATCTAATGGCCCATGACCCTTTTCGGCCCTCATTCGTCGTCCAAAATTTATCAGCGGGGGGGGTGTCCGAAATAGGCAGTTTCCTAAACCACTATCATAAACAACCTTGTCCACATTTTAGTGTTTCGGGACTTAAAATCCCGAAACCATTTACCGCCTTGACTTACTCCCAAACGTGGTTTACATCTATTCCATTATCGTTTCTCCTACGTCATCGTCCACCTCCGCTCTCCTATCCATTGTGTTCATTCCACTTCATCCACCACATCATCCATCTACTACCCTTCATCCAATAAAACTTCACCATTTCATTTTCCCGTTGCGCCACAATGCTCTTGTTCCATTGCCTGTCTCATGGTCATTGAAACTATGTTTTTCCTATACATCGCATTGATTTAAAACATGGTTTTTGAACCCATGAGAACGTATTTTCAGAAACTGAAAGAGGTTTTTTCTTCCAATATCCTTATTAACAAAAACCTCTCCCTGTTTTGTAACAACTCTTATGGTTTGGTAAATGTTAAAGAAACTTTGAAGAGATATGTTCCCGAATTTTCCTTGTTTAGTCATATTTTTGCATAATAGATTCTGGTCAATAAAAGATGATTATTGATAAACTGAAGGATTTTTTTGTTCCTAATATGCTAAAGCAAAATAACTTACTTCAGATTTTACACAGCTATTACATAATCAGAGATACAAGTACATCTTCACAGCCTATTTTTCAAACTATGTAAATTCCTTTTTAGACATCTTTTTGCAAAAAGTATTGTGAATATCTGAAGCTATATTTGGGGAAACTGAGTGAGCTTTATCTCAAGAACATATTCATCTACAATAACCTCTCTCAATTTTTACAGAAATATCTCGGATTGAGATATAAAAAGGCATGAGTGGACCTTATTCTGTAGGATTTCAGGAGGAAAATGCTCAAAGACAGTTAGTGACTTGGAGGCCACCTCATCAAATATGAGTTGTAAATTGAATTACTCTTCTTAGAAACAAAAATCCTCAAGGATAGTACCAAAAATATTCAAATATTTTTAGTTACCTTTATTTGTGTTCTATTTTTGTAATACATTTTTCAGATATTTGTAGTAGCTCTTGATATTTTTATAAAGATATTTTGTAATAAACTGTATAAATACTTCATCAATTGAAGTAATAAGGGTGGGCTTTTGAGGCCAAAACTCTTAACTCTATAATAAAGCTTATGTTGTAGTTTTTCTAATGAAATCCTTACAGCTCTAATATTGACATAATTTTGTGCTTCGAGTATGTTTTTCCATTTTTTCATATCTTATTTCTACACATGATAAAAGTGTTTATAGGAAGGTCTGCAAAATCATTATCTTTAGAAAGAGATTTGTTTATTGGACTGTTTGTTCATCATAACTCCTCTTTAACTGGTTTTTGTTTTGTGCTTCCTAACTTCCATTACAAGATATTAGCGTATTAGGCTATTTGTTTGAAATAGCTCCTCTTAGAATTGGTTTCAGTTTGGCCATTCTATTTCCCTTTATATGTGTTTTGTTGGGTTATAGAAGTCTTCTACATGCATCCAAATCTTCCTAGCGGTCAAGTAATCAGTCTGGCTACTCAATTATTAGGAATCTCCTTACATTCTTCTGCCACTTATACAAATCAAGTCATTCTGTCAGGCTGGAAGCTGACACTTTCAAAAGGAACCCTGTGAAAGAGCCTTTAAATCATGAGTAGGGATTATCATTGATCGCCAACCACACCTAATTAAAACCATAAATGTGGCCATTGTGCTTCACAGTTTATTGCTCAGTGACAGTTGAACAACGTTAAACAAAGCCTTGTAACACTGAGGGAGCCCCCTCTGGTTGAAGGGCCAGCTTGAGCCTAAAGGCTAGTTGAGTTGGTTTCTTGGCATAGTTTTTGTAGCCAAGGACTGCCTACGGGAAACAGGTACAACAACATCCAATACCATGGACCGAAAACCATCGCACCCAAAACCATGTGCGAAAACCATAGGTAGGTTCGCCCCACCTAATATAGGGTCCAAAAAAAATTCCCCCAAGGTGCTACCCTGAACCCTGTAGAGAGGGGCTAATTGCCCCCCTCAAACCCCCTGTGCCACACCCCCCCCCCCCCACACACTAAGAAATTGGCACAACGAAGGCGGTGCTCCACCCCCCTCTAACCCCCCAGTTTACTAGGACAGCTAGTAGTGGAAAGAATATAACACAACCCAACATTCTCCCACTTGTTGTTTTCTTTCCACATGCAACCATAGGAGAGCTTATTCATTTATCCAGCCCTACAACACCCATTGTTTCTCTACACCAAAAGAACTTCTCAAAGCTCATAGATTTTTTCAATGCATCTGTAGTATTCTTCAAAGTGTCAATCTTTACCAGAAACACCTTTTTGTCTTCTATCATAACCCTCACAAAGTGATACTCAACATCAATGTGCTTTGTCTTTAAATGACAAGCAGGGTTCTTTGCCAAGAAAATAGCACTTTGGCTGTCACAGCCTATCCTTATAGCTCCCTATACTAACCCCATACTTGAACATAATTTCTACAACCAAACTGTTTCCTTGCTTACATGAGTGGCTTCCATGTATTCTTCCTCTGTAGTTGATAGTGCCACTACAGATTGTTTCTTACTCATATAACTGACTGCACCTCCAAATAGGTTAAATAGATACCCACTTGTAGATCTTCTCTGATCCAGATCTCCAACCCAGTCTACATCAACAAAGCCACAAATATCCAACACTTTGTCCAATCTTGGTCTTCCTTGGTAGCACAAACCATAATCACTAGTGC
>APFE030045113.1:181838-214257 GCA_000404065.3 Pinus taeda | reverse complement strand
GGAGTCATGTCAAACTTAAAATTTTTGAACCACTCTTGTCCTCCTCTCGGAATTTCAGTGACAATACAAATGGCTTGTGGAGACACAGGAAATTCTAGCATTGACACCTTAGAATTCAAGCCAGTAAAATTCAATGCAAAAGCTTTCGTTACCTCTGTATGTCCTCCCTTCAACTTTTCGCAAAACTTCCAACAACCCGCATTTTTAAAAGCTCTTGCTACACCTTCATCTCTGAGTGTTATATCAAGCCCCTCTGGCTCTGTTCTTAAGCACCTTCCAGATCGATGTACTCTTTTCTCCATCTTGCTACGAATGTCTTCACACAGAGAACTAACAGCAGCTACAACTTAGAAACAACCTCAACTTTGGAGTGAAGGCTCGCTTGCAATGATCTCTTTAAATGAAAACTCGGGCTTCTTTGCGTTTTTTTTTTTTTAAAACTCGTCATACAACAGGCATGTTAACGCACCATGAATAAACATTATGAGGCAACCATACCTCATAAAATCTCTTTAAAATGATTGTCATGTGCGTGATCCTAAACCTGATGGCGGAATGATAATCTATCATGACCTGGAGAAGACATCAACTGACAAAATGTGAATGGACCTAATGACTCATCTTCCCAGACTTGACATTTCAAGAAAATGCGCCGCAAAAACCCCAAATCCCCGATTTCGTAGCGCAGACAATTATGAATTGACAAAACGCACTACAAAATGGCTGGTAAATGATACGTTGCGAAAAGGTGGAAAAATGATTGCGCAGCTAAATTGGCCAATCAGATTGCGCTGCGAAACTGTGCAAAATACAAATGACGCAAACAAGACAAGACATGCTTTAAACAATAATGATGGAGGGTATCTAACGGTTTTTCAAAAGGACTCACATTAATACCTTTTGAAATTGTGATTTCAAAGTGACACACATAGAAACCTATTGACTTAAACAAAAAAAATTTATATGAATTTTTGGACATAGGTGGACTGTGGTTTTAAGTGATAACACCCGTGAAAGAGATCTCCGCGGCTGCGCGATCAAGGAAGTCCTCGTCAAGTGGAAAGACGCCTCTCCACAAGATGCGACCTCGGAAAAACCCACTATTCTTCAGCAGTTTCCACAGCTTCAGCCTTGAGGACATGCTAGCTTTTTATGGGGGAGGGCATGTTAGGGTCTAAACCTAACCCCTCTATTTATGTAATAAGCCCAATGGGCCAAGTCACAGTCATAGTTAGTTAGAGAGTCAATAAAGCACATATTAATAATTGTAAGTGCTTGACCCGCATTTAAGAAATGGACCACAGTTAGTTGCAAATGGGCCATAGTTAATAAATAAAGTGGTTAACCCATGTTATGCAAAGGACCACTATTCGTTAGGTTGTTGGAGGTCATTTAGCTATAAATAGTCATAGTTAGTAAGGGAAATATCATTGAGTCTTATTTGTGATCGAGCTATGCTCTGCTGGAGGTTACCCCCTCGAAGAGGCATGTGAACATTGAATCTATTTATGAATAAATAAATACTTTCTATTTTTCTCATTTTATTCTGTGTTCTAAGTTATATTTCTTCGTATTTCTGCTATTCTGGAATTTCTCACAGGTCAAGAGCATAACATTGGTATATACATATCATATTCGAACACATGGATCTCCACCCACTGATGCTCTGTCAATTCCCTCCACTTCTGAACCCAGTCCTCCTCCAGATGATGATGATAAGGTTTCGAAAGTTGCCTCCCCTCAAGCTTAAGATGTTGTTGTTGTTGTTGCACATCATGTTTAGCAAGTCATATGATTACCCATTCATGCTCTGTCAAATCACTCTGCTTCTCAACCCAGACCTTCTCCTCCTGCTGATGATAAGGTTCTGGAAGGGGACTCCCTTCAAGCTTCAACTGTTGCTGATGTTTCACATCATGATGAGCAAGTCAGATTACGCATTGATAGTAAGCCATTTCTATTTAGTGTTTATAATATTTATCTTAGGGTTTATATACTTTGGGTTTATAATATTAGTACCTTAGGTTTAATATTATTCCCTTGGGATCATAGTCTCTTGAGGTTTTAGTATTAATCCCCTCGGTTTATAATATCAATCCCTTCAGTTTATTATTCTCTTGGGTTTATAATATCAATCATGGTCAATCATAGTCAATCATGGTTAATCATGGTCAACCATGGTCAAATGTTGCATTATGAAAAAAATTATCTCCATGTGAAAATCATGGACAATCATGGTCAACCATGGTAAGCCATGGTTGATCATGGTCACCTATGTTTTATAGAATCAAACATGGTCAACCATGGTCAATCAGGGTCAACCAAGGTCGAACGTCGCATTGTGACAAAGATTGTCTTGATATGGAAAACATTCATTATCAACCATGGTTCGACATTGCATTGTGACCAAAAATTGTCTCGATATGAAAAACATCCATGGTAAACCATGGTCCAACGTCGCATTGTGATAAGGATTTTCTCAATATGAAAATTAGCCATGGTCAACCATGTTTATTTAGTGTTTATAATATTTATCTTATGGTTTATATACCTTGGGTTTATAATATTAGTCCCTTAGGTTTAATATTATTCCCTTGGGTTCATAATCCCTTGAGGTTTTAGTATTAACCCCTTGGGTTTGTAATATCAATCCCTTGGGTTTATTATTCCCTTAGGTTTATAATATCAATCATGGTCAACCATCGTTAATCATAGCCAACCATGGTCGAATGTCGTATTGTGACAAGGATTGTCTGAATATGAAAATAAACCATGGTCAACCATGTTTATTTTAGTGTTTATAATATTTATCTTAGGGTTTATAATATTAGTCCCTTGGATTTAATATTATTCCATTGGGTTTGTCATCCCTTCGGGTTTGGTATTAATCCCTGGTTTATAATATCAATCACTTGGATTTATTATTCTCTTGGGTTTATTATTCTATCAATCATGGTCAACTATTGTCAATCATAGCCAACCATGGTCAAATGTCGCATTGTGACAAGGATTGTCTCAATGTGAAAATGAACCATGGTCAATGTTACACAGTAAAATGTCATTGTATCCTTGTCAGTCTCTCCACTATGTCATGAAATCAATCCATCATGCTCATGCTCTCTGAAATGGCCAAAAAATCCTCTTTGCCTAAGTTTATTGGATCATCACGATTGTTATTAAAATAACCGCGTTGACTGGCGGATGACAGTGTAACTGGTGCGTTGCCAGCGCGGAAGCACACGGGTTTTCCGCACTAGTCGAATTTCATAAACAGCGCACCCTCCGCTTGTATTAGATCGCGCTGACTAGACCTCTTCTGTAATTGAGATACGATGCCAGCGCGCCAGCCCAGTTATGCACCCGCGCTGATCCTGTTTGGGCGAATTTGTTCTAACAGTCAGCCTTCCAGATGACTCCAGACCTGGTTGTTGGCTTTGTAAAGGTCACCCTCCTTTCTATGGCATGTCTGTTCGCCTAGTCACCCACTTTTCTTGGGGGTAAGCTCATCCTTTCACTATTCATGGAGACTCGTTCTCCTATATAAGCCTCCACCATTTCCATGAGCAGCTAGTTTTTGACATATAGACTTTGACATAGGGGAATTCATAGTGCATTAGTGCTGCTCTTAATAGGCATTTGGTGTGTTGTGTGAGGATTGCTATAGAGCTTAAGGAAGGTTATGAGTTTGTTGCCTTATGTGAGAGAGAGAGTTCTTTGGTTTGGGAGATCTACCTTCAAAGGTGAATGCTTATGAGACATGCTGGCTAGACCCTCTAGAGGAGGACTCAGCGTCAGAACATTGGTTTTACCTTACTCTATTTCTGATTAAGAAAAGATAGATGACTATTGTTATGGTTCCATTCTCATTTGTCTTATGAATGTTTAATGTGAATTACATCCTTTCTGACTGATGTATGGTTGCTTTTACTAGATTTTACGCTTGTGTTTGTCTTCTCTTTGCTTGTGTAGGTGTCCGCCCACGAGGATAGTGGAGGATTGTGATCGGCTGGAGCGAAGGAGCGAGAGTGGCATCTCTTCGTCAAACATAGCGCTGGAATCCAAGTAGGTGTCCATTACCCACTTATTAATTGCAACTAGGAACTTGCAGAGTAGCATTGATTGATTGTTGCTAGACCCCTTTTGGGCTAGTAGGGATCGCCTCTATCCGTAGAGGGGATTTACCTCTCCAACAATTTGGCGACTCCGCTGGGGAGCATTTCTTGTCTCTTTGTTGTTCATCCTTGTTTTTGAATTTGATCATTGCTTTCTTGTCAAAGATTGGGGATTAGTTTGTTGTTGTTGGTTTCCTGGTTCATCCTGGGAACTGCTTTAATTGCCTTAAAAAGCTGTTACCTTGGTTTGGGGGTTTTTGGTTCGTTTTTGCTTGTTTTTTAGCCTCAGCGCGTTTTATTTCAAAACAGTCGCGCTGACATTGCACATCCATTCCTTTGCTTTCCTTGTCAACGCGCTTGTACATTTAACAGTCACACTGACCTTGTTCTCGAGCCAGCGCTCTTTATCCGTGTCCTTCCACGCTGACAGTGCAAAGTTGCTACAGGCGTTGTCTTGTCATCGCTTTGTTGCTGAGGGGTCACCCGCGCTGATCCTGTAAAAGTATTTTTGTCCAAATTTGCCTCCTAAACCTCTTGGTTTGGCTATCCCCTGCTCTTTCCACTTGGTTTATGACTTGTTTTATTTTGTCTGAATTGTGACACGCTTGCTTACGAAGCCTTGTTCCGCAAGGGTTCGTTTATTACTTGTTTTCGGTTTTGCAAAGCCTTCCTTTTCACTTTCATTGCTTGGTTTGCATCTTGCCTTAACTTTTACAGTTGTTGGAGTGTGTTGAATCATCGTTTGTCTGGTTCTACCTCGTATCCTCCAGGTGTTTGCTTCTCTCCATTGATTTCGCACTCAAACCCTAGGGCATCTAGTGGCCGTGTTTGTGTCAAGCCTCCCGTTTGGGATCTTGTGTTCTTGATTGACCAGTCAACTTTAGATTTGTTTTCACATTCATTTGGTGATTGTTGGAAGTGTTTTGATTGTGTTCCAAGCGATTTGCCTTCCTCCTTTGAATTCCTTGTTGTCTTGTTGAGCTTAGATCACATATCTCATAAGCCCTTGTTTTCCTTTGATTTGGCAAACTGGTTTTTAGTGTCTTGGGAATTGTCTTGTGTTTGCATTGAGTGATTTTAGTTATTTCACTTAGTGTTGCTGTCTCTCTAATTCATTTTAAAAGCACTTTTATGCCATTGAAAAGAAAAGCAAACTAGTATCTTTTGCATTTAATAGTTAAAAGGAAAAGGACATTTCATTGATTTGTGTTTTCAAAAGAAAAGTTTCATTTCCTTGCTGTTAGTTGCATTAGGTTGTGTGATTGCTTGAGTTCGTTTTGTTTGATTGAAAAAATCTTAACCTTCTCATAGTTAGAATTCATCGAACGAAATGATGTTCTTTGGCATGTAGTTTGCATGTAAGTATTTTTTAGAGATCATACGGTAGGACCTCAAATCAAGACTTAATTCAAGATCAACCGTAAAATAAACCAACTTTATCTAAAAATGCATTGGAACTTAACGCAAATATCTAGAGGTCTAGGCTAGAGACGTGCTCCGGTGTCGTAAAACCTAGTCACTCTTGTTTTCGCATTAAGGTTGGGTGATTCCTCCTGGTGTGATTCAATTGTGGTCTAGCACGGATTTGGGCTCCCACGTACCATCGAGTATATATGGGGAGACTCCACTAGGTTTGCATCCTTTATCCACAGGAATTCGAGTCTGCCGCCTTGTGAACCATAACGCACCGAACACAGCATTCGGGAAGATTGACTGCAGTACAGAAAGTCCTTGGTTCTCATACGATTGCCAAGGTGTATAAGCAGTTTTACGGATTGCTTGGTAAACCTTTTGCTTAGAATCTCCAGAGCAGTCGCTTTTGATCCTTTTCGGACTCCCTAAAACAAAAGGTGTAAGTGAGCGTCTTGTCACTTCGTGCTCATTAAACATTCGAAGGAGATAGAGTCATCTTTTCGTCCTTTTCTCGACTCTTGAAACATGAAAAGGTCAAGTTCAGTTCCTGTGTCTTAAAATTTCTTTGGCCTCGATAACATCCCCTGGTTAGATCTTGTGTGCGTTAGCTTGAGTAGGTTTATTTTTGCTATGGAAACTTTTTCGGGGTTCACCAACCCAAATTCCCCTCCTGACGGGAATCCTAGTCATTTCCCTCCTCTTGGGAATGTTGGTGCTCCTTATATGGCGACATTATCCCTTCCAGGGTAACTGTCGGGTTGCCTGTTTGGTTGTTTTCAACCTCTTTGGTCCCTACCGTGTCGGTTGATACTCCATCAGTCCCTCCACCTGAACAACATCATGTTGAACCTAAGGTGGACCTCTCCCCTTCGACACCTACTTCTACGTCTTCTTCTCATACTTCGCCTGGTGAAAGTCTCGATTCGAATAACCAGGTGGCTAAGAAGAGGAAGAAGAAGAAGTCTCCTAAGGGAGAGGTTACAAATACAACTGTTATTCCCTCGAATACACCTGAAGTTGGGCCCCTTTCCGCTCCTCCGTGGAAGGTTAAGTTTCCTTGTCGATTATGCAAGGAGGACCATCTTCTTCGCGATTGTCCTGGCATTCCCAGGATCTTAGAAGTATGGTCTCGTGATCCAGCCCACCCCTCATCGTCCACTGAAGCTCACGGTGATGTTACCTCATCAGTTGGGAATGGTAAGGAAAAAGGGAAGATTCGAATCCACTGCAGACTTTGTGAAGGCAATCATCCCCTTCACCTTTGTCCACTCATGGATAAGGCCTCCACTGTTTTGGAAAGTCTCCCAGCTCCCTCACCCCAACTCCCTGTTGGATATCAACGTCTGTCTACAGCTGCAGATCATTCGCCTCCCGACAATGAGATTGGTTCACATCCTTCTCTTGTTCAGGCCCCTCTTCCCGAACCTGGTTGTGCCCAGCCTATTCCAGACCAACCATTGGTCGGAAAGAGTGTCGACTGTCGTTCACCTCCTGTCGACCACTCTGTTTCAGAAGAGGCAAATTCCCATGTTCTTCTCATCTCATCGGAATCTCCTGAGCTAGATGATGGTTTTCCCATCCCAGCCTCTCCGGAGAATTCTGATTCGATCCCTTCCGAGTAGGGGGGCAACCATACGGTTCCTCCACCAAGTAGTTCGGTCGTTTCCTTCGATTGGAGTCGTTTGACTACCCCTCCCCTTCCATCCCATGTGCCCTTTTGGGTTACCGCCTATGCCTCCCATATGGCGCTGCCTGGCACTGTGTTAGATGAGGGTGCATCGGTTAGTCTTATGCCCGTTACTACTTGGCAGGCTTTGGGTTCCCCATCGCTTGTCCCTTCGCACCGAATTCACTGCTGTTTGACGGAGGAACGAGTCAACATTAGGGATCCTTCCAAAGTTCCCTATCACTTTGGGAGGCAAGACTGTCTATATAGACGTCTCGGTTACCCAAGGTTCTTTAGACTTCAGTCTTCTCCTTGGTCGTGACTATGTGTATGCCATGGGAGCCCTTGTTTCTTCACTTTTCCGTGTGGTTTGCTTTCCCCACGATGGAAGAATAGTGACGATGGATCAATTATCGTTCGTTCGTCCACAAGCCCCTCCGGCACAATTGCCCTTCCCTCTTGGTTCTCATCCACTAGTTGCATCTGTCTCACTCCAGATCAACTACGTGGCTACCTCCCCCATGCCTATATCCAGCAATGCCGCCATCGTGCATAGTGTTCTGGGGGCATTGGGTCTCGACTTCCGAGACATTGACCTCCCATCGGGAGTGCCACTCTTGGAAGACCCGACTTCCTGTTCATTATGATGAAGTTCGGGCGGAGCACAGTTCATTTCCCTCTGTCAAGCTCCCTAAAAAATGAAACAAGAAGTCTCAAGGATAATTTTGCTAATATATCAACCTCGTTAAAATAATGAAACGACTTGTATCGGAGGATAGTTCGTAACCATTATGTCAACCTCGTTAAAACAATGAAACGTGAGCTCATGCATTTCGAGCGCATAATCATTATGTCAACCTTCAACCCATTTTCAATGGACTGAAGCTTGGGGGGCATGTACCTCGAATTGAGACACGATGCTGGGGGACATGCCCATTTCATCTCTCATAAATCATAGTTTGCATACGTGATTCTCATGTGTGTTTTTAAGCTTTTGAAAAAATAAAATGTATGCGTGTGTGTATACACACTCCGCGATGGGTCGTTTGTTATGCAGTAGATACATCAGATTACATGTGTGTCGAACAGTCACATAGCATATAAAACACATCATCATGTGAAGAAAAGATCCATCTAGGAATAAACATAAGCATATGAAAATAAATTCTTTTCCAAGCATAGTTTGCATGTGTGTGCGTGCTTTTAAGCTTGCCAAAAATATAAAAATATATGGATCGTATGTTGTGCAACTGACACATTAGATCACATTTGTATTAAACATTTGCATAGCATATCAAAACATCATCACATGTAAAAGATCCATCCAAAATCGGTATATATATATATATATATATATCATGTGGTGCACTAAGGCACTCAAAAAATAAATGTACATGTCTAAAGTAGAGCTGATGCCCTCAATACATATGAGACATATGTCTCTCAAAACAACAGTGGAAAATAAAACCTAGGCGTCTACTGCGGTGGGTTATGCTCTCTGTAGCATGCCACCGCTCATGCCACCCGCCTCAAAAGGCGGTGCATCCTGGGTTCTACACCCACTGTATGGATCTGTGCAGCTAGGGGGACCTCCTCGATCCCCTGGTAATCTGGGACTCCTGCCAGCAAACCCTCAAGGTTGTGTACCACAATATTTGTCTGGTCGCCTCCTGCAGGAGCCAAGGCCAAGATGGCAGTGCCTTGCCCCTCTCTCCGTGCCTTTGGGGCTAGACCAAGGGGTCTCACAGGTCCCACATCTGCACAGCATAGTATTTATTAGGACATGTACATGAAAAAATTCAAAAACAATATAAAGATGAAAAATCAAAAAGAGATCAAGTGTTTACCTCCATCATCCCACTGCTCTCCCGCAGGCAATGGCATGTCAGGATCACCATGGAAGTCGATACCGGCATATGGCCAGTCCTCGACGAAGATAACCTGGCAATCTAGCCACTCTCGGAAGAGGACGCCCCACGACACTGAGCGACCACCACCTCCACGTGGCATGACCCGGGCCCATTTGGTGGCCCTCGTCTCCCGTGGACTATTAGGCGGATCTACCACCATGGTCTGCAGCCGAAGAGCCGACACCCGCTCGAACATGAGCGGAAGCAAGAGCGATCCGTAGCCAAACTGCTTTGACTCTCCACGTCGGCAGTTACTCAATTGTCTCTTCATGTTGTTGGTCACAGCTGCTGCCCAGTTGAAAATCGTGGGCTGTAAGCACTCGAGAGCTAGTAACAAGTTGGCCTTTGAGGCCTCATGGTTGGCCAGACTGCCTACTGCCCGCGTCACTAGGAAGAGTATAGTACGAAGGACTATGTCACCATAGGGTCCAACACCCACTGATGGTATGCTTGCTTTCCCGCTCCGTGTCTTGACCACCTGTGGGCACACCCGGGCCATGAGTTGGTCGAGCATCTTGCCGCTAGGTCACTGCCCCTCCAAGATGGGCATCACACCTCGGCGAGACAATCCAGTCAAAAAGTAGATGTTCGTGGAATCGAACTCAATGTCACAGCCACGGATCGTGAATTTCCCATTCACTAGGTTCCAGGCTCTAATCAAAAGCTCTAGGAGGTCTGGCTGAGCCCTCAAGCGTGGAGTGAGAAAGAATTTGAGCAAACCGCATGCCCGCATTGCATTTCGACATCTGGCATCAGCAAAAACGGCCACATCTTCATTATCATGGGCTCTCTCCTGCCATACAAAGGCCATTATGTCCTGCAAGATCACCCAGAAAGCATTAGGATGCCATCATTTAAAGATTGTCCATTTAAATTTTAAAAAATCAATCTTCGCGGCGCCAGCGCGACTGTTTCTAAAACAGCCACGCTGGAAATGGCGGCCCTGTGTACTTTTCTCTGGGTCAGCGCGGAAGGACACGGGTTTTCCGCGCTGACACGGAAAGTGGTGTGTGTTGGTAAAATCGGTCAGCGCGGACCCGATGGGCGAATCCGCGCTGACCGAGAGCGCACCTACACTCAAAAAATTTGGCCAAATGGCCAAATCCTACAGTGAAAATGCTTAAAAAAGGATTAAAAATGGAGCGCAGAGCAAGAGGGATCTAACTGGAGTCAGCTGTCGGAAGAACAACGTCCGGATGATGAAGAATTTGCTTCATCAACTTTGTAGTTCTACAACATTCTCCAAAGCTCAAATGGTAAAATGGTAAAAATGATTTTTTCACCCCCCTATTTATGGTAAAAATTTCTAAATTAACCTTATAAAAGTGGGTTTTGTCACCTTTTATCATGAATTTAATCCTGATGTCAGTATATTATGCCTTGATGCATGTTTTATTATGTTTTTCGACATATCGAATGGGTTTACACGGGTATTTCTCTTGTGCAGGTCTTCGGAATCGGCGAAGTCATGGTGGATTTATATACACTTGGTCCCAAAAATGTCGTCTTTAAGCTCTTTTCCAACATAAAACAAGAAAAGATAGCCGAGCCTCCTTTCAACTCGTCAAAAGGAACGAGAGGCGGTCGCTTTTAAAGCTCTTTTTCGACCGTTTAAACCAACAAAGATTGTCGGGTGTTTGTCGTTTCACACTCGTTATTGGTTCTAAAACGACGTGCTTCTGACCGCTTTTTTACTTTTTCGGGTCAAGGTCACTATTTACGAAAAGTACCCCTCGGTCGTAATGATCGGGCGGTTCTTTCGAGCATCGTTTTATACTTTTTCAGGCTCGAGAGACACAACTTTACAAAAAAGCACCCCCCTGGAGTTTTCTTTTCCGTTGTCTTTTAAAACTCTCTAAACATGAAAAGACGCTGAGTTCTTCCTTTGTCAGACTCGTTAAAACATAATGACATCAGACTCTGTCAAAATGACGCCCCTCAAGCATATGTTATCCCCGTCAATCTTGTCATCCAAAAATAACTTGGGTACTCGCCAGAAATGGTGGGGGAAATAAAGAACCATAATCGTCGTCATCGGCAGTATGTCGCTCTTGAACATGGCACTGTTTGCATTCGTGTCTGGGTGGGGACATCTCATCTCGCTTCACTTTTGCCTCCATGGGTTTGGGTTATCCTATTTGGCCGTTCATCTGCTCATTGCCCTTTCATTACAACCTTTGATCATTTGACCCCAAATACTGCCAAATCCGTCATTGTGCTGCCGATATGTTCAAGAGAAGTTGGCCTCTGTGAGTATAACCTCCCTCTGATATTTCACACGAAACATATTGTCTCTTTCCGTCTCGCATCGATGATGTGGGAAACATTATGGCCCACCTTCGACAAGATCACTTCCTGTCGACTTCAACTCATTATCCAGGAAAGTGACCTAGGGACTCCCTTCCGGTACCTTGGAGCCTGCATGCCTCAATGGTAGGTTCTTCGTGTTCGACGCGAGGTTTTCATCATTGGCCTCCAATCGGATGACTCTACGGGTGTTCGACACCGGCCCATTTATTCGCACGCCGTGGATTGTACCTATAGTACCTTGAGGACCATCGTCATTATTGGTGGCCCCTCTCACGTCTGTTAACAACTTTCATCATTGGTTGGTAATCAGACGATGTTCAAGCATGTTCGAATTCGACTCCTATGTTCACATGTTTGGACTTGTACTTTGTTTAGGTTTGGATGGAGCACAAGACCCTGGTTCTAGTCCATTGTGGGCCAGGTTGCGATTTTGTGGATCATTATTACATGACTCATTGATGGATGGTTGCGCCCATACCTGAGTCTTTTAAGGATGGCTGTGACCATACCTCTTATCATTATGGTCTCTTTAGCTGGGTGGCTGCATCCATACCACAGACCTTCTTCATATGTCTTTTGGATGGCTGCGCCCATGCCTAGACTACATGTAATTGAAATATCAGTTGTATCTGCCTGCAGGTTCTTCCTGGTGGTGTTCCAGTCCAGCAGTCTTGTAAAGCATTTCACCCCTCCCACTCTCTCGGGCTTCATGCTTTAGGGGGCATCTGTTACACAGTAAAATGTCACTGTCTCCTTGTCAGTTTCCCTACTGTGTCATGAAACCTAATCCATCATGCTCATGCTCTCTGAAATGGCCAAAAAACCCTCTTTGCCTAAGTTTATTGGATCATCGCGACTGTTATTAAAATAACCGCGCTGACTGGCGGATGACAGTGTAACTGGTGCGATGCCAGCGCGGAAACACACGGGTTTTCCGCGTTGGTCGAATTTCATAAACAGTGCACCCTCCGCTTGTATTAGATCACGCTGACTAGACCTCTTCTGTAATTGAGATGCGATGCCAGCGCGCCAGCCAAGTTATGCACCCGCATTGATCCTGTTTGGGCGAATTTGTTCTAACAGTCAGCCTTCCAGATGACTCCAGACCTGGTTGTTGGCTTTTTAAAGGTCGCCCTCCTTTCTATGGCATGTCTGTTCGCCTGGTCACCCAC
Organism: Pinus taeda; assembly: GCA_000404065.3. Classification (NCBI taxonomy): domain Eukaryota; kingdom Viridiplantae; phylum Streptophyta; class Pinopsida; order Pinales; family Pinaceae; genus Pinus; species Pinus taeda. The sequence goes on along the minus strand of APFE030045113.1, from coordinate 201,674 downwards.
TTTTCTTGGGGGTAAGCTCATCCTTTCACTATTCATGGAGACTCCTTCTCCTATATAAGCCTCCACCATTTCCATGAGCAGCTAGTTTTTGACATATAGACTTTGACATAGGGGAATTCATAGTGCATTAGTGCTGCTCTTAATAGGCATTTGGTGTGTTGTGTGAGGATTTCTATAGAGCTTAAGGAAGGTTATGAGTTTGTTGCCTTGTGTGAGAGAGAGAGTTCTTTGGTTTGGGAGATCTACCTTCAAAGGTGAATGCTTATGAGACATGCTAGCTGGACCCTCTAGAGGAGGACTCAGCGTCAGAAAATTGGTTGTACCTTACTCTATTTCTGATTAATAAAAGATAGATGACTACTATTATGGTTCCATTCTCATTTGTCTTATGAATGTTTAATGTGAATTACATCCTCTCTGACTGATGTATGGTTGCTTTTACTAGATTTTACGCTTGTGTTTGTCTTCTCTTTGCTTGTGCAGGTGTTCGCCCACGAGGATAGTGAAGGATTGTGATCGGCTGGAGCGAAGGAGCGAGAGTGGCATCTCTTCGTCAAACATAGCACTGGAATCCAAGTAGGTGTCCATTACCCACTTGTTAATTGCAACTAGGAACTTGCAGAGTAGCATTGATTGATTGTTGCTAGACCCCTTTTGGGCTAGTAGGGATCGCCTCTATCCGTAGAGGGGATTTACCTCTCCAACATTCAACCATGTTTATTTTAGTGTTTATAGTATTTATCTTTGGGTTTATATACCTTGGATTTATAATATTATTCCCCTAGGTTCAATATTATTCCCTTGGTTTCATAATCCCTTGGGGTTTTAGCATTAATCCCTTTGGTTTATTATTCCCTTCGATTTATAATATCAATCCCTTGGGTTTTAATTTTTAAGTTTGAAATTAAGATGAACCTTGACATTATATACATACAAAATGTGAAAAGAGATTAACCTTTAAAAAAATTACATATCACAAACATTGTTAAAATAATTTTAATAATAATAATAATATTCCCTTGGGTTTAATATTATTCTATTGGGTTTATAATCCCTCGAGTTTATAATACTAATACTAATAATAATTATAATAATAATCCCTTGGGTTTAATATTATTCCCTTAGGCTTATAATATCAATCATGGTCAACTATCGTCAATCATAGCCAACCATGGTCAACTATGGTTGAATGTTGCATTGTGACAACGATTGTCTCAATATGAAAATAAAAAATGATCAACCATGTTTATTGTAGTGTTTATAATATTTATCTTAGGGTTTATATACTTTGGGTTTATAATATTAGTCCCTTAGGTTTATATTATTCCCTTGGGTTCATAGTGTCTTGGGGTTTTAGTATTAGTCCCTTGGGTTTATTATTCCCTTCAGTTTATAATATCAATCCCTTGGGTTTATTATTCTCGAGGGTTTATAATATCAATTATGGTCAATCATAATCAGCCATGGTTAACCATGGTCAACCATGGTCAAATTTCGCATCATGACAAAAATTGTCTCCATGTGAAAATCATGGACAATCATGGTCAACCATGGTCAATCATGGAAAACCATGGTCGAACATCGCATTGTGACAAAGATTATCTCGATATGAAAAATATCCATGGTCAACCATGGTTCGACGTCACATTGTGACAAAGATTGTTTCGATATGAAAAACATCCATGGTCAACCATGGTCAAATGTCGCATTGTGACAAGGATAGTCTCAATATGAAAATCAACCATGTTTATTTTAGTGTTTATAATATTTATCTTTAATATGGATTTAAACAGGAACGCAACAAATTATAGAGATAACCATAAATACATAGATGAAACGGAAATAATACTTCATTTCATTAATGTAAAATATTGAAATATGCTTACAAATAGAAATGGAAATAAACCAGCTAGGGTGATGGTAACTTATCTCTCACAAGAGATGTGGCAGCTACATGCCTCTGAACTGTGTTACAATGAGGCTCGAAAGCCTATTTATTGTTGAGAAACAATGGAAAACCCTTAACATCCAAAAACCTAACCCTAGAAGATGAAACGCCAAAGTGTGGGCCCTGTTTTGGGTAAATTGGTACATCACCTTCCCGTGGTCGTAACTTTGGCACCCGATCTCCGTTTGATGTGAACAATAGCTCGTTAGAAATATCTATCTGAGAACTATATCTTTTGGAAGAACAACATCAGTGCATGGACCCATGTTGCTCCTATTTTTCCCAAAAAAGGTTGTTTAGAGCCTCAAAACGACTCCGGAAGTTCACGACCCTAAAAACTGCTAAATATAGTAAATTGTGCTACAATTACAGACACTGAAAAACTGAAAGAGAAAGTTGTGGGGGTCCAAATGGGATAGATGGGTGGCCACCAACATCCACCTAGATCATTCCTCCCCCCTTAGGAAGAAATGGTCCCCATTGCATTGAGTTCCTCCATCTGCTGAACTTGGTCGCTGGTGAGTTGTTCTGCAATCTTTGATGTGTCCAGTAATGGTGGGAAGCATGGTCGAGGGCGGTACACATTGAACACTTGGTACAGGTGAATGAATGGAGGAATACTATGCTCCAAATAATTGTTTCCCATAGCCTTGGTAATGCTGTAAGGACCATGTCGAAGTGGTCTGAGCTTCTGATAGGCTCTTGTAAGGCATTCTTTCTGCATATGTAACCAAACTTTGTCACCCACCTGAAACTTGTGTGGTGGCCCTGTGGGTGAGGAGAAGTTGTTCTTGTGTTCTTTCATAATCGTATCCCTCTGTTGTTGATGATGCGTGGAGGAACCCTTCACGGGGGTCATGGATGTGACGACGATCTTCCCCTTACTTTGGGAGTGAACCAGACAGAAAATAAATTTCCTAGCCTATGAGATGAGCTTGCTGCCTTTCTTAGTAGCGATCAAAGAGGTGGCGGTAAGTGGGGCTACCTCCGATATCCTGTATAATGAAATACCCAAAGAAATAATAACAGCACGGGGCCTTAATTCATACACAACATGTCGCCTCCACAAGTATGGCTGGCCTAATAATAAATCACAGACATCCAGAGGTGTAACATCACACAATACCTCGTCTGTGAAGGGTTTGATGCTGTAGGGAAGGCGGCATTGCTGGCGAACTCGAAGATCTCATCCTTGGTGAAGCCACCCGATAATGTATGGTTGTGGGTGTGGTGTAGTCATTAGGCCCAACCGCTTCATGACCTCTACTAAAATGAGGTTCTTTTGGCTCCCATTGTCAATAATGAATTGCAGCAGCGAACCCTTCACCCACATCTATGAGTGGAAAAGACGCTCCCCCTCCTTTAGATCTTCAGGCTCATTCTTCTAGATCTTGGCAGTGGCAACAGTGGCATTGGGCTCCGCATCAATGATCTACTTCCCTTTACCATTCCCCTTGTTGGGTTCTGACTCAAGGTCGGAACACACATCTGATTTGGAAGCCTTCCACTCAACCACCAGTGACTGCTTGGTCTGACACTCACTTTTTTTGTGAGTGGGGCTCTTATGGAACTCACACCACTTTCCTGTGTCCTTCTTCGACTTCGTGATGTTGTTATTTTCTTGCGGCTTCGATGGGTTGTCTTGGGTCACCCCACCTTGGCTTTGTCCTTTGGTCTTCAGATTTGCAGATCCAAAGTCTCGCTTCTTTTGTTTAAGATTCTACTTGATCTTGACAGCGTATCGGTACATTGTGTTGAGCAAGGAGATGTTGAGGAACTCCATCTCTTCCTGGATGTATCTGTGTAGGCAACCGCGGTATTTGAGTACTAGATGCAGCTCAGGATATTTGATACCCAACTGTGAGCGAAGGGTATGAAAAATGTTGGTGAACTCTGGCACATCTTGGTTCCTTCTCTGCTGCAGCGTGGTCCACTTCATGTATTTGTCCTTGTAGCTTTTGACAAGGTAATATTGCTCCTTAATGGCATCCCGAAATGAATTCCAAGTGGGTGCGGCTGAAAATAGTGTGCCCGTGTTTCCATCCTTCTGCTCGCAGTAGGTTTCCCACCAGTCCTTGACGTGGGGGGCTGCTTTGAGACGTATGAAAGTAATCTTTTGCTGGTTGGAAAATTCATGAACAAAAATATACCCTTCTAGGAGATTTAACCATTTATCTACAACATCTGCATCTATTTGACCCTCGAAGATGGGGATTTCAAAATTAACTTGTACCTTAAATGGCATGGTGTTTCCAGAGTAGCTGCTAGAAGTTGATGCGTCGCCTCTGGGTAGCCGCCGAAGGATCTAGGCAAAGTTGTCCATCATCGCATTCCTTTATCGCTCGAGAGCTTCTTTGAGCAAGATTTTGATAGGATCTTCTGCCCCCTCGTCTTTATTTTCATCTGCCATGGGAGGCCATCAAGATTTGCGAGGCTAGTCTTGCAAAGGTTCGACCAATTCAAGCCCTAACTCCTTATATCCCGACTTCATTGGGGACATGCAAAGAAAAACAGAGAAAAAAAGCAAACCGCTCTGATACCACTAATCTAGATTTAAACAGGAATGCAACAAATTACAGAGATGTAGCAAAATATTACTTCATTTCATTAATGTAAAATACTGAAATATGCTTACAAATAGAAATGGAAATAAACCAGCAGGGGCGATGATAGCTTATCTCTCACAAGAGATGTGGCAGCTACATGCCTCTGAACTATGTTACAATGATGCTCAAAGGCCTATTTATTGTCGCAAAACAATGGAAAACCCTTAACATCAAAAAACCTAACCCGAGAAGATGAAACGCCAAACTGTGGGCCCCGTTTTGGGTAAATTGGTACATCAACTTCCTGGGGTCATAACTTTGGCACTCGATCTCCATTTGATGCGTAAAATAGCTCGTTAGAAAGATCTATCCCAGATTTCCCAAAAAACGTCATTTAGGGCCTCAAAACGACTCCGGAAGTTCAAGACCAAAAAAACTGCTAAAAATAATAAATTATGCTACAATTACGGAAACTGAAAAACTGAAAGAGACAGTTGTGGGGGTCTAAATGGGATAGGTGGGTGGCCACCAACATCCACCTGGATCATTCCTCCCCCCTTAGGAAGCAATGGTCCCCATTGCGTTGAGTTCCTCCATCTGTTGAACTTGGTCCCTGGTGAGTTGTTATGCAATCTAATATGTGTCCAGTAATGGTGGGAAGCATGGTCGAGGGAAATACACATTGAACACTTGGTGCAGGTGAAGGAATGGAGGAATGATGTGATCCAAATCATTGTTTCCCACAGCCTTGGTAATGCTGTAAGGACCATGTCGAAGTGGTTTGAGCTTCTGATGGGCTCTTGTAAGGCGTTCTTTCTGCATATGTAACCAAACTTTGTCGCCCACCTGAAACTTGTGTGGTGGCCTTGTGGGTGAGGAGAAGTTGTACCTGTGTTCTTTCATGATCGTATCCCTCTGCCGCTATTGCTGCGTGGAGGAACCATTGGCAGGGGTCATGGATGTGGCAATGATCTTCCCCTTACTTTGGGAGCAAACCAGATAGAAAATAAATTTCCTAGTCTATGAGATGAGCTTGTTGCCTTTCTTAGCAGTGATCAAAGAGGTGGAGGTAGGTGGGGCTACCTCCGGTATCCTGTATAATGAAATACCCAAAGAAATAATAATAGCACGGGGCCTTGATTCATACACAACATGTCGCCTCCACAAGTATGGTTGGCCTAATAATATATCACAGACATCCAGAGGTGTAACATCACACAATACCTCATCTGTGAAGGGTTTGATGATGTAGGGAAGGCGGCACTGCTGGCGAACTCGAAGATCTCATCCTTGGTGAAGCCACTCGATACTGTATAGTTATGGGTTTCAGGTAGTTGGTAGGCCCAAGTGCTTCACGACCTCTGTTGAAATGAGGTTCTTTTGGCTCCCACTGTCAACAATGAATTGCAGCGGCGAACCCTTCACCAACATCTGTGAGTGGAAAAGACGCTCCTCGTCCTCTAGATCTTCGGGTTCATTCTTCTGGATTTTGGCAATAGCAACAGTGGCGCTGGGCTCCGCATCAATGATTTGCTTCCCTTTACCATTCCCCTTGTCGAATTCTGACTTAGGGTCGGAACATGCATCTGATTCGAAAGCCTTCAACTCAGCCACCAGCGGCTTCTTAGTCAGACACTCACTTGTGTTATGAGTGGGGATCTTATGGAACTCACACCACTTTCGTATGTCCTTCTTTAACTTCGTGGCGTTGTTCTTTTCTTGCAACTTCGACGGGTTGTCTTGGGTCACCCCGCCTTGGTTTTGTCCTTTGGTCTTCGAATTTTCAGATCCAAAGTCTCGCTTCTTTTGTTTAAGCTTCTGCTCGATCTTGACAGTGTATCAGTATGTTGTGTCGAGCGAGGAGATGTTTAGGAACTCCATCTCTTCCTGGATGTATCTGTGTAGGCAGTCGCGGTATTTGAGTACCAGATGCAGCTCAAAATCTTTGATACCCAACTGTGATCGAAGGGTATGAAAAATGATGAACTCCAGCACATCTTGGTCCCTTCCCTGTGGCAACGTGGTCCACTTTATGTATTTGTCCTTGTAGATTTTGACAGGGTAATACTGCTCCTTAATGGCATCCCGGAATGAATTCCAAGTCGGTGTGGCTAAAAATAGTGCGCCCGTGTTTTCATCCTTCTACTCGCAGTAGGTTTCCCACCAGTCCTTGACCTGGGGGGCTACTTTGAGAAGTGTGAAAGTGATCTTTTGCTGGCTGGAAAAGTCATGAACAGAAAAATAGCCTTCTAATAGATTTAACCATTTATCTACAGCATCTACGTCTATTTGACCCTCGAAGATGGGGATTTAAAAATTAACTTGTACCTTAAAGGGCGTGTCTTTTCCAGAGTAGCTGCTGGAAGTTGATGCGTCACCTCTAGGTAGTCGTTGAAGGATCTGGGAAAAGTTGTCCATCATCGCATTCCTTTGTCACTTGAGCGCTTCTTCGAGCAAGATTTTGATAGGATCTCCTACCCCCTCATATTTCTTTTCATCTGCCAAGGGAGGCCGTCGGGATTTGTGAGGTTGGTCTTGCAAAGGTTCGACCAGTTCAAGCCCTAACTCCTTATATCCCAACCTCGTTGGGGACATGCAAAGAAAAACAAAGAAAAAAAGCAGACCACTCTGATACCACTAATCCGGATTTAAACAGGAACACAAAAAATTACAGAGATAACCATAAATACAGAGATGCAATGGAAATAATAATTCATTTCATTAATGTAAAATACTGAAATATGCTTACAAACAGAAATGGAGATAAACCAGCTAGGGAAATGGTAGCTTATCTCTCACAAGAGATGTGGAAGCTACATGCCTCTGAACTATGTTACAATTGTGCTCGAAGGCCTATTTATTGTCAAGAAACAATGGAAAACCCTTAACATCCAAAAACATAACCCTAGAAGATGAAACGCCACACTGTGGGCCCCGTTTTGGGTAAATTGGTACATCAACTTCCCGGGGTCGTAACTTTGGCACCCAATCTCCATTTGACGCGTACAATAGCTCGTTAAAAAGATTTATCTAAGAACTATAACTTTGAGAAGAGCAAAATTAGATGATGGACCCATGTTGCTCCCATATTTCCCAAAAAATCTCATTTAGGGCCTAAAAACGGCTCTGGAAGTTCAGGACCCGAAAAGCTTCTAAAAATAGTAAATTGTGCTAAAGTTACGGAAACTGAAAAATTGAAAGAGACAGTTGTGGGGGTCAGAATGGGATAAGTGGGTGGCCACAAACATCCACCTAGATCATTCCTCCCCCCAGGAAGCAATGGTCCCCATTGCGTTGAGTTCCTCCATCTGTTGTCCTTAGTGAGCTATTTTGCAATCTCTGATGTGTCCAATAATGGTGGGAAGCATGGTCGAGGGTGGTACACATTGAACACTTGGTATAGCCAAAGGAATTGTGGAATGTTGTGCTTCAAAGAATTGTTTCCCACAACCTTAGTAATGCTGTAAGGACCATGTCGAAGTGGTCTGAGCTTCTGATGGGCTCTTGTAAGGCATTCTTTCTGCATATGTAACCAAACTTTCTCACCCACCTGAAATTTGTGTGGTGGCCCTGTGGGTGAGGAGAAGTTGTTCCTATGTTCTATCATGACCGTATCCCTCTATTGTTGCTGTTGCATGGAGGAACCCTTCACGGGGGTCATGGATGTGGCGACGATCTTCCCCTTACTTTGGGAGTGAACCAGACAGAAAATAAATTTCCTAGTCTGTGAGATGAGCTTGCTGCCTTTCTTAGCAACGATCAAAGAGGTGGTGGTAGGTGGGGCTACCTCTGGTATCCTATATAATGAAATACCCAAAGAAATAATAACAACACGGGGCCTTGATTCATACACAGCATGTCACCTCCACAAGTATGGTTGGCCTAATAATACATCACAGACATCCAGAGGTGTAACATCACACAATACCTTGTTTGGAAGGGTTTTATGATGTAGGGAAGGCGGCACTGTTGGTGAACTCGAAGATCTCGTCCTTGGTGAAGCCACCTAATACTGTACATATGTAGGTGTGGTGTAGTTAGTAGGCCCAACCGCTTCATGACCTCTACTGAAATGAGGTTCTTTTGGCTCCCACTGTCAACAATGAATTGCAACGGCGAACCCTTCACCCACATCTGTGAGTGGAAAAGATGCTCCCCCTCCTCTAAATCTTCGGGCTCATTCTTCTAGATCTTGGCGGTGGCAACAATGGCACTGGGCTCCGCATCAATGATCTTCTTCCCTTTACCATTCCCCTTGTCGGGTTCTGACTCAGGGTCGGAACATGCATCTGATTCGGAAGCCTTCAACTCAGCCACCAGTCATTGCTTGGTCCGACACTCACGTATGTTGTGAGTGGGGCTCTTATTGAACTCACACCACTTTCCTATGTCCTTCTTCGGCTTCTTGGCATTGTTCTTTTTTTGCGGCTTCGACGGGTTGTCTTGGGTCACCCTGCCTTGGCTTTGTCCTTTGGTCTTCGGATTTATAGATCTAAAGTCTCGCTTCTTTTGTTTAAGCTTCTGCTCGATCTTGACAACGTATCGGTACGTCGTGCCAAGAGAGGGGATGTTCAGGAACTCCATCTATTCCTTGATGTATCTATGTAGGCAGCCGCGGTATTTGCGTACCAGGTGCAACTCAGAATTTTTGATACCCAACTGTGTGCAAAGGGTATGAAAAATGTTGGTGAACTCCGACACATCTTCGTCCCTTCCTCGTCGCAACATGGTCCACTTTATGTATTTGTCCTCGTAGCTTTTGACAGGGTAATAATTCTCCTTAATGGCATCCCAGAATGAATTCCAAGTGGGTGCGGTTGAAAATAGTGCGCTCGTGTTTTCATCCTTCTGCTCGTAGTAGGTTTCCCGTCAGTCCTTGATGTGGGGGGCTGGTTTGAGAAGTGTGAAAGTGATCTTTTGCTGGCTGGAAAAGTCATGAATAGAAAAATACCCTTCTAGCATATTTAACCATTTATCTACAGCATCTACATTTATTTGACCCTCAAAGATGGGGATTTCAAAATTAACTTGTACCTTAAAGGGTGTGGCGTTTCCATAGTAGTTGTTGGAAGCCGATGCATCGCCTCTGGGTAGCCGTTGAAGGATCTAGGAAAAGTTGTCCATCATCGTGTTCATTTGTCACTCGAGGGCTTCTTCGAGCAATATTTTGATAGGATCTCCTACCCCCTCATCTTTCTTTTCATCCGCCATGTGAGGCCGTCGGGATTTGCGAGGCTGGTCTTGCAAAGGTTCGACCAATTCAAGCCCTAACTCCTTATATCTCGACCTCGTTGGGGACATGCAAAGAAAAATAGAGAAAAAAAAAAGCATACCGCTTTGATACCACTAATCCAGATTTAAACAGGAATGCAACAAATTACATAAATAACCATAAATACAGAGATGAAGGGGAAGTAATACTTCATTTCATTAATGTAAAATACTGAAATATGCTTACAAACAGAAATGGAAATAAACCAACTAGGGTGATGGTAGCTTATCTCTCACAAGAGATGTGGCGGATACATTCCTCTAAATTGTGTTAAAATGAGGCTTCAAGGCCTATTTATTGTCGAGAAACAATGGAAACCTTTAACATCCAAAAACCTAACCCTAGAAGATGAAACGACAAACTATGGGCCCCATTTTGGGTAAATTAGTACATCAACTTCTCAAGATCGTAACTTTGGCACTCGATCTTCGTTTAATGCGTACAATAGCTTGTTAGAAAGATCTATCCGAAAACTATATCTTTTGGAAGAGCAACATCCGACCATGAACCCATGTTTCTTCCAAATTTCCCAAAAAACGTTGTTTAGGGCCTCAAAACGGCTTCGGAAGTTTAGGACCCGAAAAACTGCTAAAAATAGTAAATTGTGCTACAATTACAAAACTGAAAAACTGAAAAAGACAGCTGTGGGGGTCCAAATGGGATAGGTGGGTGGCCACCAACATCCACCTGGATCATTCCTCCCCCCTTAGGAAGCAATGGTCCCCATTGCGTTGAGTTCCTCCATCTGTTGAACTTGGTCCCTGGTGAGCTGTTCTGCAATCTTTGATGTGTCCAATAATGGTGGGAAGCATGATCAAGGGCGGTACACATTGAACACTTGGTGTAGGCGAAGGAATGGAGGAATGTTGTGCTCCAAAGCATTATTTCCCACAGGGCTGTAAGGACCATGTCGAAGTTGTCTGAGCTTCTGATGGGCTCTTATAAGGCATTCTTTCTGCATATGTAACCAAACTTTGTCGCCCACTTGAAACTTGTGTGGTTGCCCTATGGGTGAGGAGAAGTTATTCCTGTGTTTTTTCATGACCATATCTCTCTGCTTATGCTGCTACGTGGAGGAACCCTTCGTGAGGGTTATGGATGTGGCGACGATCTTCCCCTTACTTTGGGAGTGAACTAGACAGAAAATAAATTTCCTAGTCTGTGAGATGAGCTTGCTACCTTTCTTAGCAGTGATCAAAGAGGTGGCGGTAGGTGGTGCTACCTCCGATATCCTGTATAATAAAATACCCAAAGAAATAATGACAGCACGGGGCCTTGATTCATACAAAGCATGTCACCTCCACAAGTATGGCAGGCTTAATGATACATCATAGACATCCAGAGGTGTAACATCACACAATACCTCGTTTGTGAAGGGTTTGATGTTGTAGGGAAGGCGACACTACTGGCGAACTCGAAGATATCATCCTTGGTGAAGCCACCTGATATTGTACGGCTATGCGTGTGGTGTAGTCGATAGGCCCAACCGCTTCACGACCTCTGCTGAAATGAGGTTCTTTTGGCTCCCACTGTCAACAATGAATTGCAGCAGCAAACGCTTCACCCACATCTGTGAGTGGAAATGATGTTCCTCCTCCTCTGGATCTTCGGGTTCATTCTTCTGGATCTTGGCGGTGGCAACAGTGGCACTGGGCTCCACATCAATGATCTACTTCCCTTTACCATTCCCCTTATCGGGTTCTGACTTAGGGTCAGAACATGCATCTGATTTGGAAGCCTTCAACTCAACCACCAACGATTGCTTGATCCAACACTCACTTGTGTTGTGAGTGGGGCTCTTATGGAACTCACACCACTTTCCTGTGTCCTTCTTCGAATTCATGGCATTATTCTTTTCTTGCGGCTTCGATGGGTTGTCTTGGATCACCCTACCTCGGCTTTGTCCTTTGGTCTTTGGATTTGCAGATCCAAAGTCTTGCTTCTTTTGTTTAAGCTTATGCTCAATCTTGACAGCGTATCAGTATGCCGTGCCAAACAAGGAGATGTTCAGGAACTCCATCTCTTCCTGGATGTATCTGTGTAGGCAACTGCGGTATTTGAGTACCAAATGCAGCTCAGAATCTTTGATAACCAAATGTGTGCGAAGGGTATGAAAAATGTTGGTGAACTCCGGCACATCTTGGTCCCTTCCCTGCTGCAGTGTGGTCCACTTTATGTATTTGTCCTCGTAGCTTTTGACAGGGTAATATTGCTCCTTAATGGCATCCCGAAATGAATTCCAAGTGGGTGAAGCTGAAAATAGTGCGCCCGTGTTTTCATCCTTCTGCTCGCAATAGGTTTCCCACCAATCCTTGACGTGGGGGCTACTTTGAGAAGTGCGAATGCTGGCTGGAAAAGTCATGAACAGAAAAATACCCTTCTAGCAGATTTAACCATTTATCTACAACATATGCATCTATTTGACCCTTGAAGATGGGGATTTAAAAATTAACTTGTACCTTAAAGGGCATGGCATTTCTAGAGTAGCTGCTAGAAGACAATGCGTCGCCTCTGGGTAGCCGCTGAAGCATCTGGGCAAAGTTGTCCATCATCACGTTCCTTTGTCACTTGAGGGCTTCTTCGAGCAAGATTTTGATAGGATCTCCTGCACCCTCATCTTTCTTTTCATCTGCCATGGGAAGCCATTAGGATTTGTGAGGTTGGTCTTGCAAAGATTCGACCAATTCAAGCCCTAACTCCTTATATCCCGACCTCGTTGGGGACATGCAAAGAAAAACAGAGAAAAAAAGTAGATAGCTCTGATACCACTAATCTGGATTAAACAGGAACACAAAAAATTACAGAGATAACCATAAATACAGAGATTCAACGGAAATAATACTTCATTTCATTAATGTAAAATACTGAAATATGCTTACAAATAGAAATGGAAATAAATCAGCTAGGGCGATGGTAGCTTATCTCTAAGAAGAGATGTGGCGGCTACATGCCTCTAAACTATGTTACAATGAGGCTCAAAGGCCTATTTATTGTTGAGAAACAATGGAAAACCCTTAACATCTAAAAACCTAACCCTAGAAGATGAAATGCCAAACTGTGGGCCCCGTTTTGGGTAAATTGGTACATCAACTTCCAGGGTCGTAACTTTGGCACCTGATCTCCGTTTGACGCGTAAAATAGCTCATTAGAAAGATCTATTCGAGAAATATAAATTTGGGAAGAGCAACATCCGACAGTAGAACCATGTTGCTCCCATGTTTCCCAAAAAACATCGTTTAGGGCCTCAAAACAACTCCGAAAGTTCAAGACCCGAAAAACTGCTAAAAATAGTAATTTGTGCTACAATTACGGAAACTAAAAAACTGAAAGAGACAATTGTGGGGGTCCAAATGGGATAGGTGGGTGCCACCAACATCCACCTGGATCAATCTTACGGTTTATATAATTTGGGTTTATAATATTAGTCCCTTAGGTTAAATATTATTCCCTTAGGTTCATAGTATCTTGGGATTTTAGTATTAATCCCTTGCGTTTATTATTCCCTTCAGTTTATAATATAAATCCCTTGGGTTTATTATTCCTTTGGGGTTATAATATCAGTCATGGTCAATCATGGTTAGCCATAGTCAACCATGGTTAACCATGGTCAAATGCCGCATTGTGACAAAAATTGTCTCCATGTGAAAATCGAGGACAATCATGGTCAACCATGTTTTATAGAATCAAATATGGTCAAACATGGTTAATCATGATCAACCATGATTGAACGTTGCATTGTGACAAACATTGTCTCGATATGAAAAACATACATGGTCAACCATGGTTCGACGTTGCATTGTGATAAAGATTGTCTCGATATGAAAAACATCCATGGTCAACCATGGTCCAACGTTGCATTACGGTAAGGATTTTATCACTATGAAAATCTACCATGGTCAACCATGTTTATTTTAGTGTTTATAATATTTATATTAGGGTTTATATACCTTGGGGTTTATAATATTAGTCCCCTGGGTTTCATACTATTCCCTTGAGTTCATAATCCCTTGAGGTTTTAATATTATTCCCTTGGGTTTATGATGTCAATCCCTTGGGGTTTATTATTCCCTTAGGTTTATAATATCAATCATGGTCAACCATCATTAATCATAGCCGACCATGGTCAGCCATGGTCAAATGTCGCATTGTGACAAGGATTATCTCAATATGAAAATCAACCATGGTCAACTATGTTTATTTTAGTGTTTATAATATTTATCTTAGGGTTTATATAGCTTGGGTTTATAATATTAGTCCTTTGGATTTAATATTATTCCCTTGGGTTCATAATCCCTTGGGGTTTGGGTATTAATCCTTTAGGTTTATTATTCTCTTTGGTTTATAGTATCAATCACTTGGGTTTATTATTCTCTTAGGTTTATAATATCAATCATGGTTAACTATCGTCAATCATAACCAACCATGGTCAACCATGGTCAAATGTCACATAGTGACAAGGATTGTCTAAATATGAAAATCAACCATGGAACCATGTTTATTTTAGTGTTTATAATATTTATCTTAGGATTTATATACGTTGGATTTATAATATTAGTCCATTGGGTTTAATATTATTCCCTTGGTTTCATAATCCCTTGGTGTTTTAATATTAACCCCTTGAGTTTATTAATCCCTTCGGTTTATAATATCAATCCCTTCAGTTTATTATTCACTTGGGTTTATAATATCAATCATGGTCAATCATAGTCAACCATGGTCAAGTGTCGCATTGTCACAAAAATTGTCTCCATGTGAAAATCATGGACAATCATGGAAAATCATGGTCAACGATGGTCAGTTATGGTTGATCATGGTCAACCATGTTTAATAGAGTCAAACATGGTCAACCATGGTCAATCATGGTCGAACGTGCATTGTGACAAATATTGTCTCGATATGAAAAACATCCATGGTCTACCATGGTCCAGCGTTGCATTGTGACAAAGATTGTCTTGAAATAAAAAACATCCATGGTTAACCATGGTCCAACGTCACATTGTGATAAGGATTGTCTCAATATGAAAATCAACCATGGTCAACCATGTTTATTTTACTGTTAATAATATTTATCTTAGGGTTTACATACCTTAGGTTTATAATATTAGTCCCCTGAGTTTAATATTATTACCCTGGGGTCATAATCCCTTAGGGTTTTAGTATTATTCCCTTGGGTTTATTATTTCCTTGTGTTTATAATATCAATCCCTTGGGTATATAATATCAATCATGGTCAACCATGGTCTAACACCATAGTCAACCATATTCAATCATAGGCAACCATAATCAACCATGGTCAATCATAGGCAACCATCGTCAAATGTTGCATTATGATAAAGATTCTCTCAATATGAAAATCAACCATGGTCAACCATGGTTCATTGTCGCATTGTGACAAAGATTGCCTAGTTTATAGTATTTTCCTTAAGATTTATATAGCTTGGGTGTTTAGTATTAATCCTTTACGTTTATTATTACCTTAGGTTTATTAAATCGTGTTTAATTATTTTTTACAATGTTTGCTTATGTGTGCTATAATTTATCTCTAAAATTATTTTATATTGTTATTCATTATTTTATATTTATTTATTATTATATAATAATATTAATATGTAATATATATATATATATATATATATATATACTAAATTCAAATTTCTATTCATAGTTTCAAAAGGAAATATATCAGAGGAAAAACGCAAGTAGTCTCACCCTGACGAGGTTTGTTGACTACCGCCAAAAGCATATGACAATGAAACAAAAAAACAAAGAGAGACAGTCCACAATTTCAAAGGCCATAGGACCCAGTAAACATACAAAACATATAAAACACATGTATCCATGCTAGTCGTCAGAGGTGATCGAGGTTGGGTTGTCCAGAGTTGTACCAAGAGGTGGCGGAGGACAAAATGAGCATTGGGCATACTCCTCAAAATAGGCCATCCAAGCCTCTAGTTTCTCGACCTTCTTTGATAGCAAATTTTGGTCGCACCAGACCACCACAACACGCTCCCAGGTATGACATTAGAAATAATGCATTTTGTTCAGAGTTGTTATTGACTGAACCACATCTCAGCAGTGCTGACCGCGATCACCATTGTTGCTAACCGCGACCACCCTGATGCACTTACACATGACGCCTAGAACCACCATGACGAACTGACCTCCCTCGCTATAGAACGGGTGGAGTGAGGTGGTCCCGACTCCCAACTGAGCCCCTGCACCTACCACCTTGAGTTATTGACCTCGTGTGTCTAGAACGCCCCGACCGACCACCACCTCTACCTCTTGAAGACATGTGGCTTGAACCCTATGCACTTAGACCTTTCAGACTCCCTCCACCACTACCAGACACTAGCTCGAGCCGAGGCTGGGACTCAGTCACACTTGGTCTGCCCAAATTAGGTGACACATGGGATGAGGACCGCCCTAAGCAAGGAACCAGTCGCATGCTTGAAACACTGAAACCACCTAAGTGAAACAAAGACCACCCTTCCAATAGCTCCCAAATAATCCATGCAGGGTCAAGACCATGAGCTATGGCTGAACCTCCTCCCCCTCCGTCGTCGGGTACCCACAACTCACAAAGCTATTTCCCACCTCGAACCAGCAGCATACACCCCCCTGAAGCTACCCCTCACATTTCCAGCAAACCAAAATCCATGATGGGCTTGCCAATGGAAGCACTCTGCAGCCGAGGACCCTGTGAACTGGTTGGGGAGGCACACTTCAATAATCCCGCTCCACCAAAGGCAAATTCGCAACTAGGTCAAACTGAAACCACACCAAACAAACCAAAAGCCACAACAAGCCACCCTTGTTAGACGCACATACACCATGTTCCTTGTAGACTTTCTCTTGCCAAGCCTAATTTGACAATTGACAACTACCCACACCCACCACTAGGGGCAAAACCTTCTATGAAAATGCCAACCCTTCAGCCAGCCCGAAGTGCCTCTGCAACACCCTCCACTTTTCCTAACACTTCACACATAGGCTCCAAAACTCTCTTCGCTATGGAATGACCTTCAAACACCCTCGCCACCCTCCATAACGTTAATGCGCTCACTACCCTCTGCAAGACCCAATGTGACTTGAGGTTTCCCACGTTGGTATATACTATCTCTCGTACTCAAGGTAATGGGAGGGTTGTGAGGCCATCTCGCCATCTTGTAGCCACATGCTTACCATAAGCGCCCACACATTCCCTCGGGAACATCCTCCTCTCTGTTCATCACTCCCATCGGGGATAAATAATAATATTAATAATGTTAGATCTAAGGCTTTTGTGATCCATAATGTAGATAGAAGTCTTTCGGATTAATCACATAGTTGGGATTTGGTTGACGTTTCAAACCAACTAATGTGGTTCATCAATAGTAATATTATATTATATTATTAATAATATTGATATTGGTTGATGTGTTTATCAACCACATTTATATTAATATAAATGTGGTTGTGCTAGTTATTAATTGAGTCAACTTTTAAATAAACCAATTTTATGTTAATATAAATGTGGTTGTGCTAGTTATAAATTGAGTCAACTTTTAGATGAGTACAATCATTCACGATATTGGGGTTTACATTATTTTTGTTGGACACCTAATCCTCAATGGGTTAGTGTGGAAGCCGAATGGACAAAAGGAGTCCAAGAGACCTTGGGATGTGAAACCCAAGAGTCACATAATGTACTATAAATGTAAATCTCTTGTTAATAAAATTGTATTGCATGTTTTGTCTTTCATATTTCTCTCGCTCCCCATGCGTGTTTAACATGGTATCAGAGCAGGCGTATTCCTGCCCTACATAATTAATTTGAGCCATTTGTTTTATGGCCTTTCTATGCAGTTTATTTCTGCCATATTCTTTTATACAGACCTGCACTCTGTCTGCCATATTCACTTGAACATATGAAACGTTCCTTTGCCTGACACTGCCAGCGCTGTCCAAGCTGTTCTGACCTTTGCCTCTGTCCTTCCAGCGTTGCTCTGCCTCTGTCCTTCCAGCGCTGCTCTGTCCTAACATAACCTGTGCTCTGCTCCATATTCCATTGCCTGCCCAGATATGCGTTGGTGCCTCTGCATATGTTTTTCATTGTTTAACGCCTTATGAATAACTGTCCGAGGAATATTTTGATTACTTTCACAAAACAATATTTCAATGCTTTGTGCGCTACTGAGTTCATCCATCGAAGGCGTTGGGATCGACTCGAAATCACTAAATCTCTTCTTTGACATATTTTGTGGCTGAATGCGGGGAACTGGCTGCTTCAATTCGAGTGAAATTTGTTGAGATGGATACGGATAAAGATTTGGATTGATTCGGCTCCATGCCTACGGAAAGTAATGGTTGTTTTTAACTCGTCATCTGTCGTTCCAAATACAAATAGACAAAGAGATTTCAATTTGCGGGTTCATGGCCAAGGAAGGATTTCACATAATGTGACGATGTTGTACATTTACCCAGCTTAATGTCATTGACTTTTAAAACATAAAACAATTTACCTTACTCCATGCCATTGCAATCAGTGTTGGCTAATTCACTGTATGTGTAAGACGAAGTTCGGTCATAGCAATCTCACACAGTTGACATTTCCTGAGCATTGCAAGTTGAGCATTTCATGTCACTGTGTAAATAAGTTAGTCGTTCACAATGAAGTACACACTGGAATTGCTGGAAAAGAGCTCTTTTTATTAAAAAGAGTCAAAATACTTTTTCAATTATTGTTGTTAGATCAAATTTGTTACACGGTGCAACCATTATTAAATAAATAAGAGACGGGTAAGCCTAAGTAACTACAGATTTTTAGCCACTATTGTGGTCAATCCAAGTGATGGGATGAGATTGAACCATCACTTTCTTGCGGCTTCTCCGTCGCATTATCATTCTCTTTTGCTCGTGGAGGAAACACACTTTTCTCATCTATGCTTACATTGTCAATTTCTTCATTACTTCCATTATCATTCTCCTCTGCTTCTTTGCCACTAAACTGTCTCCGTTGGCCTTTGCTTTGCCTGTAACTTCAAGACCGAGAGCTCCTGCACAGAACAAAGATCCGGAAAAGACCAGTAAAGGACATTAAGATGTGCTTTACAGTTAACCACGCTCTCAAACCGTAGCGGATCCGTGATCATGTGGGCATGAGTGTTCGAGTGTAACTATAATGAGCTGATTTGTTTATTTATGTTCGATGATCTTTTGAACAGTGAAATGGTTTGGTAGCACTGGAGAAGGCATACAGATCATAGGAACATATGTATTGATTTGATTCCTAATTAGCAAGTTTCATGGTATTATAGATCGAATTGGTGTATTTTTTTAAAGGTTGTTCATATCAGAGATTTTTATTGAAGTATTTCCAGGACAAGTTCCCTTGGATTCAAGGCTGGTACAGGAAAATATCTTTTTGAGGCCTAAATTGCTTAAATTCTCAGGAGAATTGAAGAAAATTCATTTTTTGAGTGAGGACTCTGTTTTCCGGATATCACCATTCTTTGTGTGTTGAATCTATTGCAAGCTGATTGATTTGAAGTTGTTGTCATAAGTTTATATAAAAGAACAATTGGTGTCCATCTTTTACTCATTGTTTTACTATTTTTTGAGGTTAAAAATGGCTCCAATTGGTGCAATATTAGAGTTAGTGGACATTCTAATACTCTCTACTATGGATAATACAGTCAAAATCAGCAAGGATTTTCTCACCGATATTCAAACTTATTTGCAAAATGCACAAGAAAATATTGATTTTTTACAGCTTGAATCTCAGCTACAACAAGAAGAATTACAGCAGTGGAGTCATCAGTCTGAATCTGTTTTCGTTCAGAACTTTGAGACAACCACCCATCAGCAGCAAGTCAATAATGTTACAGTTCATTCAAATAAAGCAGCAGTTGTACATGCAGATGCAGAAACTCAGTCTGCACCTCCCAAGTCCATCATCAGACCTTGGGAACAGCTTGTCCACAACAAGCACAGAACCGGTCTTGGATATGACAAGGACTTGTCCTTTCATATTCAGACTATGCAAGCCCATTCAGTTCAGAGTGTTGGATTCATTCATGACAGTTCAC
>APFE030045113.1:165894-181488 GCA_000404065.3 Pinus taeda | reverse complement strand
TTGCAGTTGAGTTTTCTCCATCTTCTCACCTTGTATCTGACAGGGGGGAAATGATGGTCATCTACAAGCTTCAAAGCCACATCAAGCGAGCCTGAGCCACAACCTGCCACACCAGTTTCAGAGACAAAGATGCCCGTGAACATGGCTTCAGTTGGAAATCTGGGACACTTCCTCTAGCAGAAGACTTCAGCTTCTTGCCAGTTTTAGAAGAGTTCTGGGAACAAAATTGAGAACACTTCCTCTAGCAGAAGACATCAGCTTCTTGCCAATTTTGGAAGAGTTCCAGGAATTGCATTAAGCATTCCAGAGTTGTTGGTCATCCTTAAACCATCACAGGTTGAGACTTCCCTTTTCAGGTTGAATTTTTACCTTTTATGCGGGGTGAGACCTCCCTTTTATGGTTGAAGGTTTCCCTCTTTAAAACAATAGGAGCACTTCCTCTAGCAGAAGACTCCAGCTTCTTGCCAGCTTTGGAAGAGTTCTGAGAATTGCACTAAGCGTTCCAGTGTTGGTGGCCATCCTTAAACCACTGCCCTTTATACCAACATTTCAGAGAGCACATTCAGCCTAGTGCTCCCATGCATATTTGCACATTTTGTATTACAGCTCTCTTCTTGGACTCATACATAACCCTTTGGATTAAGGGGGGAATGTTGGACACCTAATCCTCAATGGGTTAGTGTGGACGCCGAATGGACAAAAGGAGTCCAAGAGATCTTGGGATGTGAAACCCAAGAGTCACATAATGTACTATAAATGTAAATCTCTTGTTAATAAAATTGTATTGCATGTTTTATCTTTCATATTCTCTCGCTCCCCATGTGTGTTTAACAATTTTTAACTTTTTATTTATTACTTTTATTTTTTTGTTTATTACTTTTAACTTTTTATTATTAATCGAGTCAACATTTAAATGTTTACACTCATACATGATATCACTTTTAATTTTTTATTATGTTTTTAATTGAGCCACATTTAAAATTGTTGACATACTTACATTACACCTACACATATACCCAACAAAGATTGTAAAGTACCTCTCGCATAAAATGTAATTACTTTAATGTTTTTGTAACTTTCATATATTTATTAAAAATATTCATGTGAAAGAAAAATTCAAATTCATATTAAAATATTATTGTGCAACCACATTAAAAATATTAATGTGTTTGATATAAGCAAAGACTTTATAAATATGACCAAAAAAATTTATTGCTATAGTGAGCAAGGTCATGTGTTGAACATATTCCCTTGAAAATCAACTTAAACAATCAATTAAAAAAATAAAGTCAACCAATACTCCTCCACTTTAAATTGAAATAAAAAACTTCAGCCAATTAAATTATAAAAACAAAAAAGTTAAATTGATTACAGATAAAACAAAAAGAATGTGTACAGGTAAGGGCTACACACTACGTAGGTGTACTGTTTTTTGCACGGGTAAGTCCCACACGCCGAAACAGAATAAGACATACAGAGAAACATTTGAGTAGCCTGGGCAGGAGCCTGTAGCCACATATAACCTCCACCACTAAAATATCATACTGACCAGTGCCACGTACCTGTCATAAGATATTTTTCAGCGCTTAAACAGACTTATACGCTCTACCAAACCATAAATAACAAAATCCTTTTGGTGTCTCTTTATTATAGTCTGATTTTTCACCGCCCAATTAAAAAATGATCTAATCCCTTCGGTTTGATTTATTTGCCCATTGAATTTCGGACACGCAGACCGCACCAGTGCTTCAAAATTTTAAAGGGAGATGCTATCATTATATATATATGTTTCATGATTATTTGCTTCTTCCCTCTGCTCTGTATGCAAATCAGGAAAATATCACCGCTATAGCGGTCCCGGGATTCGAACGCATAACCATCAAAAGCACGAATGCCCATGTTCAGATTGGAGAGAAACAAATAAAAGGGAGCCCTTCGTTGCCCCTACTCTACCGTTTCTCTTTATTTGTGATGAAGATCCGGGTGGGGCGAAGACTTCTTAAGATCAGAATCGTCATCTCCACATGCCTGAGGGTTCGTAAGTTGATCCGCTGCCTGGTTCGTACAATTTCGTTTCTCCGTCCCCGGGATCGAATCCCAGGAACCCCCTCCTTTCTCTGCCTCCGACAGCCACCGGTGCCTGGAAGCCTCCTCGGAGCTCGAACCCGCGACCTGGCTAATTGCAATCGTCGGCGACGCAGAAAGCTGGTTTCGGAGGGTTGCGTGGCCGTTTACGTGGGAGAAGAACGGCAGCGGTTCGTGATTCCGATAGGTTATCTGAGCCATCCATTCATTGCCACACTTCTGGCTGAAACGGAAAGTTACGGCCAAGGAGGGCCGCTCACGTTCCCTTGCGACGTGGATGATTTCGAGCAGCTGAAATGGCTCATCGACAAAGAAAAAATGCCGTTCCAGCAAAAGGTTCCCAACATTTGTAAGCGATTAGGGCAGTAATGGTTGATGTAGTGTAATACAGCGATATGTGTTTTAACAGTAAGCTTTGATAGTGAAAATGACCTGCTATGATTTTTCTGACTTCTCACTTTCCAAGAGTTTTTGCTCTTGCAAATCATAAACTCTGTATATTTCTTTGATTCGATCTTAATCCAATGGTTTAAATTAGATGATATCCTTTCTTTAAGAAGGGAAAATATATTAATACGTATTCTTGATATGTATATATGATTTTTATCTCTCTGGAAAGAGACTTCTAAGTATGATTTTTCTGAATTTCATCATTTTTTATCCCTGAATGTACCCTTCCGGCCGGAATTTAAGAATTGAACAAATATCAACCGGCATTCCAGAAATGAACCACCTTAACAATGTAGTCTCAACCAGTTAAACTATCCCTCATACCTAATAGGCTTTTTTCTAAAGACTTTGATGGTTCAATAACTTAAAATTTAATTTCTACCTATTGAGGAATCATCATGATCTGTGTATAATACCTCTCTGTTTATAAGTCATTTTCCGTTTATTCATGAGTCATGATCTGTGTATAATACCTCCGGTTTATATTTATGAGTCACATTTTCTGCGCATTCATGACTCAGAGTCTGTGTTTAATACCTCTGTTTCTCAATTGGGATCACTGCTCGCCCAACCATTGCATACCATTTCCAATATACACTCTATGGCTCTATCATTGCATATGATTTCCCCTATAGACTCTGTGGTCTAACTGGTGAATCGCTTAGCTCCCTGTCACTTGACTACATTCTTAACCGTTCAAGCTGGCCTTTTTTCTTGCTCAGAGTTGTGTTGCCCTTTTAACTCGCTCTGAAAGAGAGATGCAGTTACAGTTACAGCTGCAGAAACCAAATATTACTGGGAGATGCAATTATTATTAGCATATATCTCTATTTCAAGTATCTTTATATGATTTTCGCCCAAGATTCTTTTTTAAATTGATATGGATTACAGAAGCTTAAATTCAATAAAATAAGAAGATCAAATTTCAAGTGTAAATTTTTGTAGAGTGCAAAATATAATGTGTAATTTTTGGTTGTTTAAATTGTATTTTTGAATGCTATATAGAGTATATATATGACCAAATAAACATTTTAACCATAAAAACTTATTTTTTTGGTGATATATGTATAATTGTTTTAAAATGATATATAATATATACATAATTGGCATTAGAATATTTTAGATAACACATTTTATCAGCTTAAATAAGTTAATTTAGATCTTAAATAGTTTATTTAAATCTCTCATTGAAATATTTTTGAAAAACATACTCACACATTTTATTTTGACCTCTAATTACTTTACAGCATTTTCATTTTTTTTATTATAGCCTAAATTATTTTTCTATTTAAAACACATGTCAACTCAACAGACTGGCAAACAAACTTACACATCCCTTCATACTGAACTGTAGAATAAACCTAGGAGGCTTAACATACAAATTTGTTCCCAATTTTAATAATATTTCTGAATTTTTAAATAATTTACTATTTTCCATAAACCCAACGATATTATATTGCAACTCCTTTAACATGGACATTCATATAATTCTGAATTTAAACTAAAACCATCATCATCTTTACATAACATACTTTATTATCAAATAACCTCAGAATTAAGGATTTTTAAAAGAATTACTTACTAAGCTCCAATATAATTGTGGCATTCAGAATGAATACACTCATCTCATCTCAGAAAATCTTGATGTTGATGGTAAAACCATATCTTGGTCGTTGTCACTGAGAAAGAAATAGAATTTTGACGGTCCCTGAACTTGCTGCAATAGACTTAGAACATATGACATGTAAACTTGCTGCAACAGACGCAGAACATATGACAAGTAATGAAAGAAAAGCCTCCGTATTGGCCGAGTTCTGTTCTTTATAAATGTTAGATCCTAGAAATTGGCAACAACATAAGATAACACAACGATTAAGTGAAAATTCGATTGTAGAAAGTGAGATTTTCTCTTTTGACAATATTGCAACTTGTTTTATCTCAGAACACCAGCGAGCATTATGTGCTGTTTCGGGTTTTTCTGAATTCTTTTTATTTCCTTTTATAAAAACTTCTGATCTGTTTGGGAATTTCCAAGAGCTTATTACAGACATGGTGTTTTAATGCAATTTCCAAGAGCGCATTACAGACATGGTGTTTAAATGGATTGAAAATTTAGAAATGGTTAAAAATTAGTATACATTTATTTTAAGCACTGAACTAAAATAAATAAATAAATAAATAAAATTTTAGGTGTAAATATTATTTTAAAGATAAAAAATTTGATAATAAAAAAAAATTGCAATCTCTTTATTTCTGGATAGATCCAGTAGTTCAAATCCCATAATAATGTTTTTTATATATCACAATGTGTAATTTGTATCGTCTATTTTCACATTTTTTTGGTTCAAAATCACTTTATCTTTCTTTTTTAAAGTTGATATGAAATTATAATAGGTTACTTAGATATCTATAAATGTTATTTATGCTTAAGAAAGAGTGAAATAATTTTACCATATTGGGTTGTAATATCAAGACAAATTGAGTAATCATAGTGAGGTTGAGATTATTGATGTTCTATAATGCTTTTAATTAAACTAAATAAACAGGTATATTCATTTTTGTTTTTTTTATTATAGTCCATATTTCTTTTCCATTTAGAGAATATATTATTTTTATTGTAAGAGGGACACATGTCAACTGCACTTTGAGCATTGAATGTGACTCTTGGCTCAATTAATTGAATTTATTGTTTTTCATGTTAATTATCTTCAAATTTTAAAATTATATTAAACATAAAATTCAATTAGAAAGTATGTTTATTTTAGCCATTTAGATTCAAAATATGGACTCTAGGTGTACTTAGTTGAGCAAAATGAGATTCATCTTTCTACACTAGTATTAAGATATTGAACAACTTTTATTTATGTTTAAAATATTTATAATTAGTATAGCTTCATCTCAACTTTAGATTTATTGACAAGCACATAGAGTAATCATATTAGTTAACATACAAACCTCTTTTAAAGCACTCAACTTGAAGAAAGATTTATATTTCAAGAGATTTGATCCCTCTAGACCCTTCTTAGATATGGTGTTAAAATGTATCTACACTGGGTTATTATATATAGATGTAACATATATCAACTTCATGCTAAGCATGGAAGGAATTACACTATCTACTTCATTTTGAGTAACCTACCAATAAGGTGTACTAGCAATACAATTCTTTGTGGCATTGTAATATTTCATTCTTTAAATTATACTTTTGAATATATAAATAGATTCAATGGATTGAAAATTCCATTGAGCAATTGAATTGGGTAGAACACAAGACTAAACTTGCAATTTCATGCTAGATTTTGAATAAAATATGCCTGAAAAATTAATTAAAAATGAATCAAAGCTTAAAATATGAGACTTGTGAAATGTTTTAACCATTAAAAAAAAATTCAATACTCAACATATATATAATAACTTTAAATATTTATTTTAATATGAAAATTGATTTTTTTTATTTATTAATAATATTTTAAATGTCATATATTAACTTGATATTATGAATTAGGAAAAAAAATATATGAGTTAATATAGATATTTAAATAATGTATTCAGGATTTATATTGAAATGTTTTTAAAAGTAAAAGAATTATACATTTTATATTTTATTTTATGTTTTGGTCTTTTTTTTAATATTTTCAACTCGATTTTACTAGAAATCTGGCAGAGATTTGTAGATTTGAGTTGTGTAGTCTATATAATCCATTGATGAATTCAAAAATATAATTTTAAATTAGATTACACCATGAAATAGTTAGATTGCATCAATATAAAATTATACTACTTAATAAGAAAATCTAAATATTTTATTTATTTGCGAGTGAATATATATATATACATGCTAAATGTCAACTCTATTAATTAGAAAAAGGAATTGACATCTTCTTCAAGCTCCAAACACACTAAGAGTGATATTATAATGCTTTAGTGCTAATATTATTAAATGCTTTAGTGTTATTATTGTTATTTTTTTAATGATTTTAGTTAAAACTAAAACTAACAAAATATTTATATATATTTTTAATGGAGTTGTATTTTGGGGTGAAATCTTGATTCCTTGAATTAAGGCTTTTGTGATCTATATCAAGTTTATGAAAAGAATTTTTTGGAGTAAATCACATGAAGATACATTTGTCGACGCATTTCGAACCAACTAGTGTGGTTCATTGTCAGAACAAATTGAAGAATCAGATCATGGCTACATGTTAAATAGGGATAGTGGTTCTTCCCACGGTTAGGTTTGACTGTACAAACAGTTATAATGGACCCATAAAACGACTAAGTTTGACCATTTAAATTATTTAATAATAATAATATAATTAGATAAATAATTATCTTGAGTAGACATCATTATATTTTATAATATTCTCAATTTTAATAAAATTTAGAATACTGAAATATTATTTTAAGTAACATGCTAATCCAATATAGAATTACAGAGTTAAAATGAATTTAAGGAAAGTTAAAATGAATTTAGGATAAATCATAATATTAAAATTTCCAATCTATATATTTAAACATGAAGATAAAATTGTAAACTAATACTTAACCCATCTTATCAACTCTTCTCGATGGGTCTTCCATAACTTGGTCCACCCGGATGGTGTGAACTCAAGAAATTTAGATATGTCCTAATAAACTTGTAACACATGTTCCCTTCCCTTGGTTTCATGTCAACGCATCGAATATTTTTTTTAACAATAAATGCTTAACATTTTTATTTTTCTATTTAACAATAAATGGTAAGCTTATTTGTCTCCTTCTTTCTATTTTAAATCAAGACATCGAACCAATCGTATAACTACGGGCTTCTTAGTTGACTTAATTTCATTTTTGGTATTATCAAATTTGTCTTTCATTATTATTATTGTGAATTTAAAAATAAGAAAGTCAAAGTTTTGGAAGATAGAAGTGGTGGTATTCAAAAGGAAATGTTCGATGTTTCTTTTTAACCTACAGTACAAGTTTATAGATATAATTTTGTCTTGTATTTTAAACATGGGATATGTAAGTTTGATTACACCGTTATGTAAATTGATGTTTAAGTTAATTATTAATATGGTAATATATATATAATTATGAAAATTTTATATATATATATGTATATACTTATGAAAATTTTATTTTCATTTATGGTGACTAGTTAGGTTTTTTTCATATCTTTATTGAGTTGAATCATTTTTTTGGTATATAAATTTTTTCAAAGGCTTTTATCAAAGTTAATTTTTAATGTTGGCTAAATTTTTTTTTAAGGTTTTGTCAAAATTGATTTTTAATGCTTGTTAATATAGACAAGTTTATTGAGATAAAATTTTCAACATGTTGCTTTTATATTTTTTAGATAGACTTTGCAATTTGAGTTGTCTTTAGTGAGACTTTTTGGAAGCTTTTCTAGTGGGTTTTTCTTATCTATTTTCTTTAAAGTCCAGCAGGAATTTACTGAAATCACAAGTTTGATGGGTAACCCTACATAATCAAAGTGCCCTAGGGTTTTTCAGGGTGTTGAATCCATATATATAGTCAAAAAACCAATTTAAATAACACAAATCAAGATTTCATCTCAAAAATTTCCGTCGGATTCCGTCACGTGAAAGTCCAAAAAGTCGCACTAAGGCAACTCCAGTGCAATTTATGGCACTAGTTTTTAAATTCATGTTATAGGGTTAGGGTTTTATTTTATTTTTGTATTTTATGTTTATTATGTAGATTGAAGAATGCTATATAGAATGCAATCCTAATACAATAAACATAACAAATAAACCTTAGATGTGATGTTTTGCACATCAAATGAGATAATAGTCAACTATACTTAATATAAACATGATTAAAAATATTGTAAATTCACAAGATAATTCAATGTCCAATTTAATTTTATTGCTGTAACTCTTAAGTGAACTAAAACAAATAAAGATCAATGAGCATTTCAATCAATAGGAGAATAGTTGTGTAGCTTGAGTGAAGCTAATGGTTAACAAAATGTGTTTCCTCTTTGGAAGTCATAGACTCAAAACTAGAGAGTGGCACAAAATGTGCATCTTGAATGATTAATATTGTCTCGTTGTTATGAGGCTTGAGGTGCATGCATCCCCCTTGACTAGGATCCCCATATGGGGTTGTCTTTGCCCTTCCCAAGATATAGGTCCCTCCTAGTATTAGCTTCAAGGATGTTGGTACTAGCTACACACAATATAAATTTAAAAAAAATAAAAGAGAGAAAATATTCCACAATATTAACACATATAGTCACAAAGAAGATAGCCTACAATCATCTGCAAAGTAATAAAATATAATCCTATAATTTTTTATGAAAACTTACTGTCTTGTAACAAGATAGCTTAAAAACAAAGGATGGGAACCCTTTATTATCTTAGCAATCTTTATTGATGAAAAAAATTAGAAGACCCTTAGACTTCTAACTTCCTCCTATTAGTCCTAACTTCTATTGACTTTTCACTTCCTATCGCTATTTGAATTTGAAAAATAAACTCAACCATGGTTGACAACAACTATCAAATATGCTAAAGGTGTATAAAATTTTTGAGTATAGTTACATAGGTAAATGTGAATAACAATAAAAAAATTAAAAGAAAAGAAAGAAAAATATTTTTTAGTTGTATTTTCGACTTATCTACTTATAGGTTTACTTAAATGCTAGTTGTATGCACTTGGTGGACATGGAATCAAATTCCACATCCAAAGAGTATCTACTATGTATAGTTTTGAGTAGACCCTTATTCTTGTCACTTTCCACTATAACATTTGCCTCTGCAACTAATTAAATCCTTGCTCTAGTTAAGTGTTTAGATGATGTTGCTTCTCTTGAGCCGTTAGAATTCTCTCATTATCAACACTATAGATCTGCAACTTTATCTTCATGATCCTGAATAGTTTATATATGCTTTAATGGCTCAAGATTTTCTCCATGCGTATTGGATTTGGTATCCTCATTTCCTACACTAATATGTAGGCCTTCATCTTGTTTTCATGACTATAGGGATCTTTTCCATCCTTTGTGATATTTCTTTAATGTTTTTTTTTTTTTTTTTGGCTTAACCCACAGAGGATTTGAACCTTGAATCTCATGTTGCACATAGTACATCATATCACAACGATCACCAATTGAATTTCCTCCACGAGCTTTTATTTATTTAATGTTACTCTTCAATGACACTCCTAAATTATACTTGCTAGAGAATTGACTCTTCAACAACTGTGCATACAAGAAAATGTGTTAGTTCCAAGTTTGTAACATTGTTTTTTAATTATAGAAATTATGTACTTGATCATTTTTTCGTATTAAGTCTACATGTTTCTTCTTCTTAATTTTTGAATAATTCTACAGAAATTTTCCAAGATCTAGTAATCAAAATTACTCCCCTGTGAATCGGCCTTCCAATGACTAAACCTATACCCACTTTGGACTTATCAACTAGAAGTTATGGCTTTATACAATCTTTTCTCCTCATGGACATTTTGTTCAACACTTATCCTAGAAACTATATTTTCAAGATTTTCATAGTGCTTACTCTAAGAGGAAGGCATTTCCTCTTTTATATATCTAGGCCTAAATTCCTTAATCAACCTACAACATAAGCACAATTATGTTAATTATATTGGAGATGCATAAACTAAAACTATTAAAAAATATTCAAGCACAATTACTAAATAATGACTGTAAATTATAGAATAAATAACTTCTTTCCTTAATTCTATTCAAATTGTAATTAATAAACAATTCATTCATGACAAATATTATTTTATTACACAAACCACAACTGTATTTCCCTTAAAAGCACAATCAAGTAGCTTGTTCATGCTTCCATGATATGCATTATTTATAAACCATGTAGAATTTCTTGGAGCGTGTGGTTTTCCATATATATATATTAGTTTCTTTCAATTGGTCATAACTTACACAAATTCCATGTCTTTGAATACATGGTAGATGCTAGGGAAACCATATCTAAGCTAAATATGTGTATGTTGATCCAACCTACTCTAATAATTCAACTTCATTATTGTATGTAATTTTTACAGCATCCACAAAAAAACCCCCAACCCATGTAAACTAGATGAAGCAATTTAAAATATTCTCTCATTGATACAAAGATCAACATGCAACTCAAGAAATGGCCTTAATTCCCAGGTTTTTCACATAATGCATGTATCTTATTGGTACTTCCTTGTCTCCATTAGTGCCATTTTCATAGTGGCATGACCCTCCTTTAGTGAGAAACAAATCCACAAGTTTTTAAAATTCTCTTCTGACACTACCACCTCTAATGGATATCAACCTCTTACTTTATGTTCCCCTTCCTCCCATTTGTTAGAACTACCATCACTATATGATACATATCTATTTGGTTGTCCCTCCCCATGCATGAAAATAAATAATCAACAATTCAATATTTAAAATGTACAACACATGTTAAGTATATTGAGCATGTATAATGAATACCTAAAAAGAATGATCACTTGTTTGAAAGATGTGCAAGCCAATGATCTACTTGACAAAATTATCAAAATTTTAAAATAATAACTTGATTTCAAAATGCAATATTGTATCTCCATGGAATGAACAATGACAAGGATATTTTTCTCCCTGTGAAAATTATATATGGACTAGACTTTTTGAGATTTCATGGCAACCATCCTATAAATTCATCAGAGAAAAACATGACTCAATTATTTATGTCTAATGATTATGAGATACTTGGATCTCTTAGCTAAAAATGATTCAAACAAAAATACGTTGTAAGAAGTGGACATAATTGTAGTAATAGTCATCTCTATTTATGAAGGGAATCAAACAACAATGTGAACATTTTTCATGATTTTTCACAAGGGATTTTGACTAAATAGATATAAATATCAAGAACCTAAACGATTTAGTTTAAGTTCACCTAGAAAAGAAAGGTGCTATTACACCCTTGGTGGAAGGGTCATTTCACATAAAGATATATGCTTCTATGCTGACCATAATTATTCAACAAAATTATTTTTGTGTAGTAGAAAAACACTCCCACATCAATGTCAAATTTTCAATTCAATTGAGAGATGAAAATCACAACACTTATTATGTTTACACTGAAATTTCTTTCCATTTCCCTTATTGAAGGTAATGGTAGCATAGTAAAGGATATTTATGGTCATCAAATGATTTCATTAAGTGGATTTCCTTCACTAGTTAAGTTATGTCATTGCAAAATGGTGAGACTTCTTTCTAACAAAAGGAACATGAAATTAAATCGTGTTGAGAATAATTGAAAATGATTTTACTATATTTTTAAATGCATAAACAAATTTGAAGAAATAATTAAATAATAACAATAAACTAAAAATAAAATTAAATATTTAAACCATCATATACCAATATTACCTCTATCAACTAAGCATATTAAATGTAGATTAAGGATTTTTTAAGTGTCTTCATGTCTTAATGAATAATAGTAAGTTATTGGGTGAAACTTGATGTTCATTTTCTCACTCATAGAGGATATATACTACATTTTTGGATAGTCTTCTTCTATAATAGAGTCATGAATTTCATTGAATAATAATTGTAAAATCTTTTTTGGATGAAAATCTCTAGGAAATATAAATGAACTTCAAACTCAGGCGATTTTGAAAAAGGCCCTTGTAGGGGTTTGAATCATGCTTCAGTCTGTGCCCATTGATTTAGCTTCCATGGTGCCCCCATGGGGGGGTGGAAACATCTACTTCATAAATGTGGTTGTCAATCATTCTAATCATTATCTAGTATGTTGACCCAACAATACAATCAACAAACATCCCATCAATGCAACCCTGGACAAGTAATTCATGGCCACAGGTACCAGAAAGCAACAAACCTCAACTTTGTCTCCAAAACCCATAAGAAAAACAACACAGTTGGTTGACCCTGAGAATGTTACCAACATTTCATTATGGTCTTGTTCTATCCTCTTTTCTCTTAGGAATTATCTTTGTATAAGATTGTCAAGGTGATCTGAAAATCACCCTATGAGTGATCTCAGTTAAGAATTATTTGAATGAAGGTATTACAGACTCATGTGCTGGTGTGTGTTTATGTTATTTAGGCAACGGATCGATCAGATTGCAAATACACAGACACTTCAAATGGAAAACAACAGAGAAACAAAGTAAGCAAATACAAGAACATAACAATTAATGAGGAGTTCACCCTATCCTCCAGGGCTACATCTTTGGTCCAACTTTCAGTGGTGGTCTTCTTTTATTGTGTCTTAAAGCAAAGAATTACAATGAGGAGCTCAATTTGAGTCTCCTGAAATAGAATTGCTTGGCAGGGTGGTTCTTGGATTCCCCAAGCCATTAGATTGCATAGACTCTTGCCTCACCAACTCTTGACCTCTCTGGTCTACAATGGAAGGAGCCCAATGTGGTGCTCATCTTCCCACATATCCTCTTAGGGATGGCTTGAACCTCTCAAGCTCTCTGGTGCTCGATGCTGCCTTTGGTCAGCTCGGCCCTCTATCTTTCTGGTTTTTGCTTCACTGTCTTCTTCACTTTTGCTCTCTCTGTCTTTATTTCCTTCTTTTTTTTCTCTATCTTTCTGTTCTATCTGTTCATGGCTTTAAAGCCAGTCGATTTCATGGTTGTTCGATTTCCCTTCTACCTCTGTCGGATTTCCTGCTGCTATTTGCTTGGGATCCCTTGTCTCTGCGTCATGATCAACAGCTCACAGGGAGTGGCCACTTGTCCTCCTACGAACTGCACCAGCTTTGCCTCATCGGTTCAGTTCTTCGATTACATTAGGAAATGACTCATCCGCCACCTCCGCATCAAATCAGACCTCAAATTATTACATATCACGGCTTAATCCCCTGTCAATTCTGGTTTCTCCATCAGGCGCAATCTTAGCCGTTAGATTTGGAGCCCCCAGATCTGATGCCATTCACTCATTTCACGCGGTTGACTTGCTCGATCATTAGCGGTCTCCTCCGCTTACCACGCTTTGGGCGCTGAGTGGAATCGCTCGTTTTTCTCCAAATCTGCTTACCGCCCAATGGTGCCCCCGATAAATACCGTCGATTTTGGAGTGCGGGTCCCGCCTTTAGACTTTAGTGATTTTTTCTCACAATTCTCTCGGCTTCCATGCGACCGAGCGCTCGGGGCCTCTCCTTCTCGAGGGGTTTTGCCTACGCATCAAAAACTACCTCCTTTTCTCGATCCGGGCTTCACAGGGGCTAGTTTCACCTCCTGCGCAATCTCCTTGGGCCTCGGTCAGAGCGCTTTGACCGAGGTCCTCATCGTTCCATGCTAGCTGCAACTGCCCCTGTTAAGAGGTTTTTCTGATCGCTCCATGCTCTTTGAATTCGAAGTTTTGTCCTGATTCGATACAGTCATGGTTCTTTGATTTTTCTTCCTGGATCTAATTCAGATCACGACCTTCCCACTAAAAAGCTTTTGGACCACCAAAAGTTGGTTTTCAAGCATCGACTAAGTGAGGGTACTGTTGTCTCACTTGTCCAATCTCAATCCACTTTGCATTGCTCGGCTTTGAACCCTTAAGCCCAATTCTGAGGTACTCAACATCTCCTTTGCACGTCGTCCTCAATTTCCTGTCCAAAACTGTGTCTTCTTGTAATTCATTAAGATATTTAGGTCGCAGGTCATCAATAGAATGCAATTGACTCTGCTCTTCAGGATCCTCAATCAGTGAGGGTTCAAATAATCTCAAGCAATTTGCATTTACGACTGAGTAGATGTGCATGTAAGCTGGTAGATCAAGGCGAAAAGCATTCTCACCAATCTTCTCAAGTATTTGGAAAGGTCCATACCTGATAGGCTTTAGCTTTTTACCTTCACCTTGCATTCTGTCTTTGCTGATATGCAACCAGATTTGGTCACCAACCTGAAAACTATGCTCCATCCGATGCTTGTCATGCCTAGCCTTGTATTTGGCTTGGCTCTTTTCTAGATGTTCCTGTACTGCCTGGTGGATCTCCTGGATTTGTTCAATGAACCTAGTTGCCCTGTCCACATCACTGTATCCCTCAACTGTGGTATCTTTACCAAGGACAAAATCCAAGGGAGACCTTGGTGTGAAACCAAAATAGGTCTCAAAAGGAGATCTCTGTGTAGAAGAATGGTTTGCTCTGTTGTAAGCATGTTGCACATAACACAAATGTTCATCCCAAAGCTTAGGATGTTTGCTGCAATATCCTCTGAGTAACTGGATCATTGTCCTGTTAACTACTTTTGTCTGGCCATCAGTTTGTGGATGAAAAGCTGTGCTTTTCTTTAGTTTGGTGTCCATCAGTTCCCACAGACTTGACCAAAACTTCCCACAAATTGGATGTCTCGATCAGATACAATAGAGGTGGGTAATCCAAAATGAACCCATACATGTTCAAAGAACAGTTTTGCAGTTTTTTCAGCTATAATTTCTTTATTACAAGGTATCAAAATACACATTTTGTTGAACATGTCCACAACAACATATAGATAATCATGACCTTTCCTCGATTTAGGCAGTCCTCCAACAAAATCCATGGAAACACTTTCCCAAGGGTGAGAAGGAACTGGTAATGGAGTGTACAAACCTAGTTTTTTGTTGTTGGGCTTGCTTCTAGCACACATAGCACACCCTCTTACATATCTAGAAACTGTCTCATTCATTTTTGGCCAATAACAAAATCTTTGCAACTGTGCAATTGTTTTACTTACCCCAAAGTGACCCGATATCGGAGAAGTGTGTGCTTCTCTAATTATCTTTACTCTCTCAGTTTGTGGAATGCAGAGTTTCCCACAATGGTATAAGAGTCGGTCCTTCACATGATAATCCAATTCTTCTACCCGTTTTCCTTGACTGAAAGTTGCATATACATCTTTAAAGTCTATATCTTGAGCATAATGTTCAATGTAGCTTTCATGTAGCACAGAATTATGCTTAAGTATAGTAGATGCATTTATAATGGGTCTAGATAACATGTTTGCAACCTTATTGTGTATCCCCTTTTTATATCTAATGACTAAATGAAATTGTTGTAGAAAACCCATCCATCTGTAATGTCTTGATTGTTGCAACTTAGTTTGGGA